>CM057259.1:1049500-1071224 GCA_029931835.1 Etheostoma nigrum
CTATAACCCTACCAGTCAGATTACCACAGGAGGTATCAAATATAATAATTTGATAAAATAAAAAGTAGCACTTACTGCATACATAACTCAAGTCAGTGCTGTTACTGTTAAGTCTTTAGATACAATCCTGGGATTCAGTTGTCAGCAAAACAACCCCATAGATTAGCACTAACTAAAATCAATCCAATGCCAATGCTTGAGTTAGACCAATGTCAACGTCTTACAGTAGGCAACCATCTTTGCTCATGAGCTTCTCCATAGTACCGATGTTTCTTCTGGCATCTTCTGTGTTGTGATATAGAAGCAGTGGAAGTGGTTCCTTTAACAGATTTGCCATCTTAAATACTGAATGCAGCCATTTCCACTCAACTACACCTTCTTTTTGATCAAGTTTCAGTGGTCTTGACTATTTTAAGTAATGAATGGATTTACGAATAGACAACCATCATCCCAATGTATGCCATTAACAGTCTATGAGTGGTCAATTAGAGTCCAGTGATTTTCTTTGGTGAAACTCCTTTGGCCTCCAGATAGAGCTCATTCAGCGATAGAAAGTAGCAGTTAGTACTAAATATCTATTCCAAAACTCCCATTCTTTTATTTATTTAGCTAGCGGTGGACAGCTGTTGAAATGTACTTGCTCTGCATTTGTAAGTGTCTGATGATGAACTCACAACCAAGACAACCCCAAAGAGAAGCACTTATGAACACAATAATCATAGGTATCTTTATTTGAGGTGATCTGCATGTGATTACAATGACATCTTAAATTACAGTCTGTAGCATTGTCATGTTCAACTGCCCCAACAAGTAGTACTTACTGCATACATAACTTAACTCAGTGCTTGTGTTTGGGTAGTTTTGCTGCCAGATTAATGCATTTTACTAGGGTTGGGAAGAATTGTGAAATAGACTGTCTCTGCATTTTGTTCAGATATATTTCTGATGATACCAGGACAACCCCAAAGAGAAGCACTGATGAACACAATAATCATCAGTGTCTCCATTTGAGACGATCTGAATGTGATTACAATGACATCAAATGATTTTATTGATTGCTGGGGGAAAAATAACATCCCCCAGAACTCTGGGGAATGACTCGCCAGGGCTAGGTTAGTAACAAGCAATTCTGGGACATGGAATCACACAAATGGAAAGATAAAGGAGAGAGGAGCTCAGTGTGTCAATGGAAGTTAGTTGTTCATTTCTTTAATGTTTAATTTCATATACTGCACTGTAACTTTTATTCTTGTGTTTTATCAATTTTTATTTTGTAACTGTTTTTGTCTAAAGCACTTTGAATTGCCCTGTTGTTGAAAGGTGCTATACAAATAAAGCGGCCTTGCCTTGAATAGGTTATCAATATTGGTGCTAATCTGTATATTACACTTTTCAGGTTGTTGTGGCCGAGTGGTTAAGGCGATGAACTTGAAATCCATTGGGGTCTCCCCTTGCGGTTTCGAATCCTGCCGACAACGAAAGCCATCCTTTAATGGTGGTCACACATCTCATTATACCAAATGGCAGATATGCCTCCATGGACAATATTATAATATCAAATAGGTACTGGAAGCCACCGAAGCATCTCTGAGCATTTATTTTCATTCTCAATGCCCAGATGTGTTGCAAGATTTGTAGTGAACATTGTATTGTCCAGCGATGGTGGTATAGTGGTGAGCAAAGCTGCCTTCCAAGCAGTTGATATGGCTTTGATTCCCAGCCAGTAACTTTCTTTGAGTGACTTTATCTGTCAAAAAGTAACCAGAAAGGTTACTCTCCCAATTAACTCCCCAGTCTGACGTCATCGCCGAATTGACTTCATAAACCCGCGAACACCAAAAATGACCAAAAACTAACTTTTAACACTATTTGGAGACATTTTTAAAAATGATATAAATATATAATAATCAACAGTGGTGGTTAACCTGCAACATGGGCTTTAAGCCCATTTCTCTGACGTTACTTAGTGAGGTTGTACAACACATGAAACCTACCAACTGTCCCTTAGACATTGTCCCCGCCAGAATGGTGAAGGAGGTTTTTAATAGCACCATTGGGGCAAGTCTTCTTACTCTTTTTAAGTAAATTGCAAAGCCTGTGCTTTGTTACTTTTACTTGGGTAAAGAAGTTAAATCAGTACTTCTACTTTTACCAGAGTATTTGTAAGCACAATTATCTGTACTTCTACTTGAGTACGGGCAGTGAGTGTGAATGACTGATACATTATCAGTTCCGAAATTTTCTTGGATGCCAAATATTTGAATTCAAATTAAGAATCCAATGGACATGTAAGAACAATACAATGCACGTCCAGCTTCTACATTTCCGCATGAGTCAGCTTCCCCAATTTCTGAGTAACAGGAAAATAGCCTGATAAGCATACATGTGCAGCTTCTTTAAAACAGAACGCGAAGACGCCGGTAAGACAAAGCTGATATGACTAATGTTTAACCTGTGAGAGAAATCTGAGTGTTGCGTGGTTATTGTAAATAGGTAATGTTTGTGAAGTATGGTATGGTTTTACACAGAATGACGGATTGATGAATGTAGCAGTAGCATGTAAATCACCGTAGTTTTAGATGTTAAAATGTGCGCACAAGAAAGCTATGGGATTACTGTGGGGAAATGGAGAATGGCTAGGTTAACTGAAGATTTTAAACATTGTGAAAATTAACGGAACATATGAACACGTTAAACATATACGGGCATTTAACATATACCTGCAGTCTCAGGCTTTGGATGGTATAGGTAGCGTATCGCTACCGTGACGGCCAACATGCGCCGCGTCACAGTTACCGACAATTTTGGCAATGAATGAGTATTTCACATTGAACGCTTACGATTGGGTGGTCATTAAAAACAAGGCATAGTCATTTCATAAGGGATAACCTCATCTGATCTCCAAGCAATCACATTGGTTGCCTTCCTCTTTTCTGCCTCAGACTATCAGACAGCACAACAAGCCCTTTAAATGTAGTATATTTATAGTATTACGCTTACATAAACTTGACATGTCATTAAGTTTACTCTTCAGCAGATGGAGACATTTCCCCTCAGACACACTGGAAATAGAAGCAATGCTGATACAAAGCATAGTAACTAGCAGAGGATGGTTTCGATCCATCGACCTCTGGTGTCAGGTTCAGGACACTTTATCTTACTAAATAAACATGGTCAAGCAAAGAAACGAGACGCAGACGGCAAAATGTGCAGTTTAACAGACTTTTTGCAGCAAAAGGGGAGAACCACAAGAGCAACCTTCCTTCCTTAATACATCCAGCGTTGCTCCAGGGAACTACAACTAGAAAACTAAAAGCAAAGTCTCTTTATTGAAACACACACACACAAAGATTTACAGTTGTTGAGTCTAAAGCATCTGGTGTTTGGTTTATGCCTACACAGAAAAAGGAGGGCAGAGAGCAGGTCGCTGGGCAACCTGCCCTCTGCCTGACCTCGAAACTAAGACATACTATCTAAAGGATTTACAACAGAGTGAGACTTTATGGCGGTGCTAACAGCTTTAAGGAAAACATAGTTGGTTAAATGTGCATATAAGATTATAAAATATAAAGCATACATGAATATACGTTAAGCAAGATATGGATATATGATAAGCATGAAAGTAATGATTATTATATGAATATGAATGTATGAATTTAAGCATGCAAGGTATAATATTCTAAGACACTACTACAGAGAATTATCTAATAAGGGACTTATAAAAACGAATTTCTCTGTCATTTCCCTCCTGTTGTACATTTAACAAACATCAGCAATTATCACTCCGGGTTGCGGTTTTCAATAATTACGTCATTACATGTACTCACAGGATAGGATAGGATTTCTCTTCATCAGGGAGAAGGCAAAAACCTTTCCGTCTGTTAGAAAGGAAAAATTCCTTCTCGACCCTCCCTTGGGAGCGGTCACCCTTTTGGCCAAGATGAGTTCAAAGGTTTATGTGTGCTTTAATACATCATTGTGTGGGCTTGGGACACATTTGTTATTATTGATCAGATTTAGCAGAGAGCTGTTGGAACTGAACATGTGCATAGGTGGTCAATGCTTGAGACATAGTACGTTGTATCAGTGTATGAACACAGGGCATCACACATCCTAGCACTATGAAAATTATTACCAGTACTGCTACAAGGGGAGTAACAATTCTAAGCAATAATCCATACCAAGGTCCTGAAGTTAACCAGGAGAGGAAATCTCCGCTAACTACATTGTCTGCCTCAGCAGCATCTCTAAGAGCAGTCAAATTAAGAATGGCTTGCTGAATGACACCTGCATCTTTGTCATTATCTGGGATAAAAGTGCAACACGTAGTGCCAATAAGCGCACACACACCACCTTGTGATGCCGTCAACTGGTCTAACACCAGCCTATTTTGTAGGGCGATCAATCTTATAGCGGTTAATTCTTCACGTATTTTTGACAGGGCTGTTACGGTTGAATCCATGAACAGCCCTACTCGGTAACTGATTGTTTCCATTCTCAGCTCAACTTTACCCACCCCTACCCACGGGAAAAGTGCATGCAAAACTTTTTGGCCATCAGACCACAGCTTGTGGTCTTTGGGGACATCCGATCACCCTACGCTGTCATGGTGTTCAAAAGCACTACGTTTCGCACGTGGACAGTGGCGGAGCATTACCATGTACGAGTGATCTGCCGGTTCTACTAGAGCGCAACGACCCTCCAAACCCACCGGTAAATCTAGGAACATGTAGGAGCCACACAGCCAATTGACACCTAGCTGGCCATATGTTCCCAATGCATCAGGGGCCTGGAAATAGGGCACACAAGTCGTATTACCTACAAACTTGGTGAAGTCCAATTTGCATACAGTCAATGGCGGGGCCATTTGCCAATTCAGGGTTTCGTTCAACAGAGTGGGTGATACAGCGGAGGGTAGCGCGTGTGGGAAGATGGTGCTGGCGTCGACGGGTTTCGGGACCACATACGGGTTGTGGGCGGCAATTGGCATACGTGTGCATACATAACAGTTTTTGTGGTTCTCAGATCTGGTTACATATTTAGCAAAGCGATACCATAGGTTCAAATCAAAGGACGAATTGTAAACCACATCATAGTCTTTCATGGCTTTGTTGATGAGCATACGGTTTCCGTGCAAAACCTGTTGTTGTGGTCCCTGAGTCGCTGTCAGCGACACACAGAGGACCAGTAGGATAGAACAAACCCATCCCTTGAGTTCACCCATAGCTGGAGTATAGAGTCACAGTTGGTTTCTTCTTTCTTCAGCAGACAAAGGTTTTGATACCGTCCGCCCTCCAGCCTATTCGGGGTGTGGGAATGGAATGATCTTTTTACAGTGACTTTGGTGAACCCACGTGGATCGTTCAGCAATCTTTACAGCTGTGGGCGTGGCGATGAGCACGATGTACGGCCCCTCCCACTTTGGTGATGACCAGCACTTCCTCTTTATCACTTTCGTCAGCACTTGGTCATCTGGCTGGAGTCTCCCCACCTGGGGAGACAGAGGGGGAGAGATAGGCAGATTACATGCACTTTGAACAGTCCTATCTCTAAACACTTTGCACATCCACAAAAGGGCTCCTGGATCATCACTTTTCTCTGCCCAGGGGACCCCTTCCCACAAAGGGAAAATAAACGGCCTGCCATGAACCACTTCAAAAGGTGTCAGTCCTGCGATGTTTGCTGTAATTCTCATGTACACCTCTACTAGGGGAAGACACTCTCACAATTTTCTTTAGCCTATTTTTTACTGTGCCGTTAGACCTCTCGACCAATCCGGCACTTTGGGGGTGGTAGGAACAGTGTCTCTTCAGTTCTATGCCTAGGTGTTGTCCTAGCAATGTGACTGTTACTGTCTCATTTACAAAATGTGGGCCATAATCACTCCAAATTATTCTTGGGATGCCATACTGTGGTATTACCGTTTTAGCGAGTGTTTTGGCGACAGTAATGGCATCTGCTTTTCGTGAGGGTGCTATTATTTCCCATGTTGAGAAGGAATCTACCAGGACTAAACAGTACTTGTAAGTACCACTTCGGTTTAGCTCTATGAAATCCATGTGCAGGATCTCGAACGGATGAGACCTTTGTGGGCATTTCCCTCTCTTTGGTCTTACATTTCCCTGCGGATTACGTTTGCAACAGATAATGCATCCTCTACAAAAAATTTTTAAATAAGAATTTAATCCCTTGAAGGTGTGAAACACCTTTTGTACCATTCCCCGCTGTCGGGACATGGCTCTTCGCCATGGCCCACCTATCTACCATAAAATACAAATTTTTAGACAAGCAGGGCTTGTCATCTTTCTGATATAGGCCATCAACACAAGTGGCACCGTCTGCCAGCCATACATCTTTCTCGGTTTTGGGGGAGTTGTCTTGCATGTTTTCCAGTACTTCTGTGGGGATCGGATTCTGTGGTTCCTCTTGAACCGCTAAGAGCACTGATCTTACAGCTGCTCTCTTAGCTTTCTCATCTGCTTTTGCATTACCTAAACTGACTGGATCTTGTCGCTTAGTATGCGCTGCACACTTGCAAGTAGCTAATCTGTGTGGTAATTGAATAGCTTGAAGTAACTTCACTAGCAAGTCTGCATGTTCAACTTTCATTCTCTGACTTTCTGTGTGCTGCTCTGAGAGTGCGCGTTCCTGTTCCACAGAAGGAGAGGAGCAGAGAGGGGAGGGGCTCGGGGGCGCGCTTGGCTCTGGCTGACTAGGCTGATATCTCTGTGTATTTCTGTGACCTTCACTGTGTTTCTCTCTGACTTTATTCTTCTGAGGCCAAAAATCTTTCCCTAAAATCCACTGTCTGTACAAATGTTGCGGATGACATTAGCTCTTCTTTTAGGTGAGCAAAAGCTTTTCTTTCCTCCACATTGTTCCATCTCATTTTGTTAATCAAGGCCATAGGCGTGTTAGATAAGGTCTCGTAGTTCCTGTGTTTTTAGTGGGTCTAACAATGTGTGGGGGCTCTGGACTTTACTGCTTGTTTCTGTTAAGCCAAACTCAGGAATTCGTTGCAAAGTAGAGACCTTGTTGAAACAAAACAAACAGAAAAAAAAAAAAATCAAAACACATACATATAAAAAAAAACAAAAAAAATGACTGTAGCTGTCATTCAATCTTAGAAGCTAGAAATTTATCTTGTCTGTAGATTGGTTCAGGCATTATCCTACAGTTTGGGCAAGCTGACCGTTGCATATCTCTTGAGGCGCCAGCTTTTTGTTGCCTATTTGCTCACACTGATAAATTGCAAAGCCATAACAATACTAGCTGTCTCTAGACGCCGGAGGCCCTATTCAAGGATCTATCTGTAGGAGGCACATGTTTCAGAGGCACCTACAATGTAGATCCACTTAATAAATGAACAATTAACTAAAAGAAAATCTTGTCTATGTGATTTTCCCATTACAGGCCTCAGTTACCTGTCTTATATCATGAATCAAGCGCCAATGAACCTTAACAGCCTTTTTTACTGGGAAAATTGGTGTATCACATGGCTAGGCAGGACATTCTCTGATTAGTCCTGCTTCTACTAACTCTCTAATTACAGGTGCAATGTCTCTCTCTGCCTCTGGTTTGAGTGGGCATTGTCTCACCCTGGGCTGCCAGTCTGGCCTTGTTTTTGTTTTTGGGCAGCTTTTATCAGGCCTACATCGGCAGGCCCTTTAGTCCATAAACATTAAAGGACCCCTGCTGGGTCCTGTACATCTCTCTCACTCAGACACATGGATGTAAGTCATTGGTCAGTTTTGCGTAGGTTGGGTGTGGTAAGCACCTCCCACCCCTGTTGATATCTGTACGTTTCACTGGAGGGGCTGTATGCCAACCCCGGGTCATCAACTGGCCCTTAATCATCTGCTCTATGAACTTTGAGTGCCACTTCTCCCAAATGTTTCCATCTCATATCTTATGTTTTTGCTAGTGAAACGTGTGGAACTTGACTGGAGCAATCTGGTCTTATTTTGGCACTAACACAATAGTTGTCTTTTTCAGAAATTTGACATAGTAAAATTACTGTTAACAATGCCAAACTATGATGCATGCTGTGACCTGTTGTGTGTCAGTCAATATTATATTACATGCCTAGCAAACTGCCTCCTATAACTCTTGAAATCTTGTTGACCAAGGGTAGCTAGCTCGAGATTTGAATCATAAGCACAGACTGACACGGACCTCTCCACATGTTCCCACTGCAGTCCGGCATTTTAAACTATTTCAACAATGTTTTTACAAATCTAGTGGCTGTTAACGTAATTGTACCTTAATCAAAAAACAAAGTCATATCTACACATATACAACCCCAGGTTTCCTCTGAATGTTCAGCTGTTTGTCTGTATTTGTGACCATGTTGCTCATGCTCCCTCCATGACTAAGCACCTCAAACTTTTGACTTGTTAAAAAAAAAAAAAAACATACTGGAAATAAAATAATTGAAAGTACAAATTTGAATTCCCATTAAAAATTAAAAATAAACTTAGTCTTCCCATAACAGTGGCAATCCATGTACTCTGGCTCATTCTTCTTGAGCAACTTCAAATATGTATATATATGCATACATATATCTCCATATATACATACACATACACACGTACATGCACGTACCCTTTTTTACTTATTTTTCTTAAATCTAACAATTTTGGAATTGGTATCAACCAACTGTTCTATATTCTTCCATTACTTTTTCCTACTTTCTCTCACTAGCTCTCTGACTCATTGTTTTTTCTTTTCTTTTACCAATAAGTCCATCTGTAATTTGTAGGGATCTGGTCCCAACTCAGTAATCAATGTATGTGATTCGTCAGACACCCTCATATAATTGTGATTGTAATCATGTATACATGCATTACTCCTCATAGAATTTGCTAAGAAATTTTAACACTACTCATGTTTTAAAAGGTTCTGCGTTCAGAAATTTTAACACACTGCCTCTTCCATGTGTGTAGTCTGTCTCTCAGACAAAATACACACTACTTCTCACCAAACCCGCTGTTTGGCTACACTTTTACTCTTCAACAACACGTAGCATTAATAACCCCACTGGATCACTCCAATTTTTATCAGTCAGACCATGGAGACATCATTGCCTTAATTTAGATTTCACCAATGCGCAGATTCGATTCCCAACAGGTTCTGCTCACCTTTATTTAGGGGCCCCAGGCTCCGTTGTTTCCTGTTCTGACTGTTCCCATCCAATTTTTTCAATCAATCCAATCCAGTGTTCAATTTTGAGTGACCAATTTTTTCAATCAATCCAATCCAGTGTTCAATTTTGAGTGAATCCCCCATTTTCAGACTTGATTTATGCTTGGTTTTCGTTATATTCCAAATAAAAAGGCGCAAACAGAGAACAAGGAAAAGTTGTCTCTGTGGTTTCCCTTTGACAACTTTCTTTTTCTTTTTTCATTTAACTCTTTCTCCACTCTGACTACGTCATCGTAATCAGAAAGTTTTGCCTTGAACTCATGTTTCTTTACCCAATTTTCTAACAGACATGTGGACCCTGGGTGTTGTTGTTGCATGAATTTAAAATCCTCCGAACCCTCGATAGCCTTCCTTTGTGCATTCCCCATTTTTACTATGTTTCTATATATTTGTCCTATAGTTGAATGTGTGTGTATGTTGTCCGTGGCGCGGCGGCCGCTTAAACACAAATTTTATCAATCAACCCGCAGATTACAGTCACACGAACAGCAGTAACACAGCAGTACAACAATAATAAAACACCAGTGGAATGACAGCTTAAAACAGTGACGAATATATATATATATATATATATAGCCTATATTTAACTTTCATGTATAATCATTGGTAATAATCGTATTCATAGTCCCAAACAGTGAATTGTACTATGGTTAATGTTTATCTATTCTGTTTTATCATGTACAATTCAAAACCATAACTCATGTCTGTGTCAGCCACTAATCTTTTTCAATTTATTTGTTCACTTTTCCACACACCAACATTCAAGTCCTATTCTGTTTCGTGACGGTACGTTGTCACGTTCGGATCAAGTCCTACTCAGTTTCGTGACGGCACGTTGTCACGTTCGGATCAAGTCCTACTCAGTTTCGTGACGGTACGTTGTCACGTTCGGATCTAGTCCTACTCAGTTTCGTGACGGTACGTTGTCACGTTCGGATCTAGTCCTACTCAGTTTCGTGACGGTACGTTGTCACGTTCGGATCTGTTACGCTAGATCCTATTTCGCATTGACCCTACTTTTAACTGTTTTTCTTTCAAACCAGTTCCTCAAATCCCATGTACGTCTGGAATTCTACACAACGCTGGCGTCCCAAGCGTTCTCAGGTCATTACTCGGACATTATTGGTATTAGGAAAAGCTTTCTTACCTATTTGATGCCTCCCCTGGTTCGGTGGGACCCGTCACCGACGGTCTGGACCGACACGGACTCAAGGTATGGACCCTCCGATGCAAAGGCGGAGACTGCTTAGCAGATTTCTATCCTAAGTGGTCCCGTTGGTCCCGCGTCGTCCCAAACCGGCGGGTTCTTGGGTCCCGGGTTTCGGCACCAGAGAAATGTTAGGTCTAAACTTAGACTCCTAGTTTCTCACTTACACTGCTATATACTTTATCTTAGAATAGACCTGGGAAGGACATCAAGAAATTAGACTTGACACAGAGATAAGTTAACTCGTCTGCAGAGGAGGAGAGTGGAGCAAGCAGAAGTGAGCTGTGCTCACTTCAACTTACCAAACAGCTCTAACTCTTGTCCCCTAACAGTTTCTTTTTATTACATTTCAAGGTTGCTAAACAATACAAGTATTATGGTCTGTTGTAGGCGTTTTAAAGTCAGTACTTTTCCATGAGATAGATGCACACAATTGGTTACAGCAGGTTTACACAAACACACATCCTTATCTCGAAAGTACGTCTGCAGCTAGAACATTCTGTTCTCGCCTTGCACAGACATTTATAAAGAACATAAGCAAAGCATTTTAACATGATACATTGGATATAAGATTTTAGCTTCTACACGCTGTGACTAGCCTATCACAGAATAGTGTAGGGGAGTGGCGCTGTGACTAGCCTATCACAGAATAGTGTAGGGGAGGGGCGCTGTGACTAGTCTATCACAGAATAGTGTAGGGGAGGGGCGCTGTGACTAGCCTATCACAGAATAGTGTAGGGGAGGGGCGCTGTGACTAGCAGAACGCAGACTCAGTCAGCTACCCAACGAGGATTGTTATTCAATCCGAGGACAGATATTGACTCGTATTACTCGTAAAACACTCATATTCTGCAAAAGTGCTTTCAGCCGAGCATCCGGCTCATCTCTAAAATCTACCCATCAGGGAATTAAACCCCAGCCTCCGCCTGTCACACGGAAGAACAATTGGAAAAAGAACTATAAAGGACAAACCTTTCTTTAAGAAATCTTTATTGTGCTCACATGGGCCCTCATTTATGAAACGTGCATTTGACCTAAAACAGGCGTAGAACGGGCGTACGCCGATTCCTACGCTAAGCTCGCCATTTATCAATTTGAACGTGAGCGTGGGCTGCGTCTCACGTCTGGTCTGACCTTGTGTACGCAAGTTTACACAGACACCGTCATCACTTTTAAGAGTAAACTTAAAACTCTCCTCTTTGATAAAGATTATAGTTAGGGAGTGGCGAGTCACAGTGATCGCCTAGACCGGCGGGGGAGGGTGTATAGTGTTAGAATTTATAATTGTTTTGCTTATCATTGTGTGAATTATAATCATCAATTTAGGGTGTTGTGTTCAGTTAGGGTGAGCAAATGTTGCGGTGCAGGGTCGCTTGATCCCTTACTCGCTTTTTCATAGGATATTTGAACCATTCTTTGTCTGGCCCCTCCCCTGAGACAACTTTGTCATGGGAGATCCTACCAAGAGCACAAAGCTCCCGACAACACAGCCCTCATGTTCATTGGGACACACAAACCTATCCACCACGATAAGGTGATGGGTCCCGGAGAACATATCCATCCATCTCCATCCATCTTCATCCGCTTATCCGGAGTCGGGTCGCGGGGGCAGCAGCTCCAGTAGGGGACCCCAAACTTCCCTATCCAGAGCACCATCAACCAGCTCCGACTGGGGGATCCCGAGGCGTTCCCAGGTCAGGTTGGAGATATAATCTCTCCACCTAGTCCTGGGTCTTCCCCGAGGCCTCCTCCCAGCTGGACGTGCCTGGAACACCTCCCTAGGGAGGCGCCCAGGAGGCATCCTTACCAGATGCCCGAACCACCTCAACTGGCTCCTTTCGACGCGAAGGAGGAGCGGCTCTACTCCGAGCTCCTCTCGGATGACTGAGCTTCTCACCCTATCTCTAAGGGAGACGCCAGCCACCCTCCTGAGGAAACCCATTTCGGCCGCTTGTACCCTGGAGAACATAAATACAGTAAAATAGAAAATGTAACGCATGTACGGTTAAAGTGCTTGTTGTGCTGTCTGACAGTCTGAAGTATAAAAGAGTTTAGTTTAGCTTAGTTTGTGTCCCAGGAGGTCTTGTTTTACCACTACGTTCTATAACCCTACCAGTCAGATTAGCACAGGAGGTAATATCTTTTCCAGCTCTTTTAAACAATCAACCCAAAAAGTGGTGCTATCCATGTTTGCACGAATGTTAATAAAGCTGGATGAAGTTGTACTGCACTGCCTTCCTCTAGTTTTATTATATTATTGATTATATCATAATTAATGTGACAACTTTGAAGAGAAGCAGAGAAGAGAGCCTCTGGAAAAAAGGATCCTTCAAGCCAGATTTGAACCAGCAACTTAAGGATTTCAGTTCTACACCTCTACAGTCCTCCACTCTACCAACTGAGCTATCGAAGGGAACTTCAACGGTCTCACGCACTTCCCATTCTGTGAATGTGATAACACAGGACCCCCTGGAGGGAACTTCTGTAGATTTTGCAAACACATTCACATGAACTCGCACATCAATTGACAAATATCCCGACCAGAAAAGAGATTTTAGACCTAGAACCAGCCATTTTATATTTCCTGTGGGGGTCCAAGTGGGAACGAGTGCAAAGAAGAGTGATGACAAAACCAAAAGGGAAATGAGTGCCGGACCTGATATTGTTTTTAGGGAGCAGATTTACAGCTATACACATAACAGCAGCCACGACCCCATCCAGAAATCCTAAGACTGCAGCTATGGCACGGATCT
This sequence comes from Etheostoma nigrum, assembly GCA_029931835.1. Lineage (NCBI taxonomy): Eukaryota > Metazoa > Chordata > Actinopteri > Perciformes > Percidae > Etheostoma > Etheostoma nigrum. Next base: position 1,062,665 of record CM057259.1, read on the forward strand.
GGATGGGATCATCCTGTGTTGTCCAGTAGAAAGGCAAAAGGTTACTTTTTGACAATGATTGATATCAGACAGTGGTAAATGTAAATGTGCTATATTTACATGCTACATTTAGTACTTTTCTAGTCTTAACATCTACTCAAAGTGCTTTTACATAGTACAGGAACCATTCACAACTCACACACATTCATACACTGCGGCCGAGGCTGCCGTACAAGGTGCCACCTGCTCATCAGACACACACTCACACACACACATTCACACTCCAATGGCGCAGCAAGGGGGCAACTCAGTGTTCAGTGTCTTGTACAAGGGATTGGGCCACCAACCTTCCCATTGGCAGGCAACCGCTCTACCACTGAGCCACAGTGCATGCTTTATATGTATGAGGACCTGGCATCTCCAGCAGGTATTATGGTAGAGTCTTTAAAAGAGCTGCAAAAGATATTACCTCCTGTGGTAATCTGACTGGTAGGGTTATAGAACATAGTGGTAGACTAAGACCTCCTGTCACACAAACTTAGCAGTATGCCCTCTTTTTATACCTCAGACTATCAGACAGCACAACAAGCACTTTACAGTTTTTATTGTACTCTATTTTTTTTTTCATACTATAGTATATTTATTATATGTGTACGTACATAGTTTGAGCAAACGCCCTCGTAACAGAACAAAATCCACCAGATGACTTGCCATCCAAGCATAGAGATCAGCACAGAGATTTGGGTGCTAGCAAGATGGATGCAGGTTGCCCATTGTTCATTCAGACTTACAACCAACATTGTTATGATACAAACCTGCTAGAAAAACCATTCTATTTAAAGACTTGTGCATGGAACACAAATGATATGGCAGTGTCTGAAGTGTCAGGCTTGCCAAATGGACAACCCATCATGGCAGCAAGCAGAATAAGCAAATCTACGCCTGAATAGGGACTTGAACCCTGGACCCTCAGATTAAAAGTCTGAGGCTCTGCCTACTGAGCTACCCAGGCTTCTGAAACAGTGGGCTGTGGAAAAAAACTTGAACTACAAATTGAAGTGCAATTAACCCTTGTGTTGTCCTTTGGGTCACTGGGACCCGTGCAGTTTTACCCATAGTGTTGTCCTTCAGGTTCCCGGGACCCGTGGCGTTGTCCTTTGGGTCCCGGGGACCCTTGACGTGGTACCCTAAGGTACTTGAAACGCAGGAAGGAGGTAGGATTTTAGTTACTTTACCAAGTGATGTTTTAGTAGTTCAGCACAAATGATTTAGCTTCAAGTCATCACATCAGTTGCCTTCTAGCTCTGTAAGATTTGCAAATGGCAGGGGTGGGATTTGAACCCACGCCTCCAGAGAGACTGGAGCCTAAATCCAGCACCTTAGACCACTCGGCCACACTACCTGCAGGTATCAGCTCCCCACATCGTGACACACACAGGGACCATAACCAACGGTATGCTTGTTAGTGTTATTGGAACAAAACTTTCGCAAGAAAAAAGCCAATACTTTATTAAAATCACTTATAACTTTTTGTCATTTTTCTCTGGCATTGTTGATTTTAGAATAATGTAACCAGCATTAAGTGAGTAAGTTTAGGTCTGTGTGAATATGGGCTGAGCATTTACCTGGGCTGAATTTTTAAAAGCGCTTTGAGTAGTTGTTAAGACTAGAAAAGCGCTATATAAAATTTAGCACATTACATCTACCACTGAGCTACATCCCCTGAAGATTGTCAGATTTTTTGACTTTTTTCTGAGATGGACTTGGACTTATCTTTATTAATCCTTTTGGGAGGACACCCACAAGGATATTGAAATATCACTGAATAAAAGAAGAAACCTGGGTAAAACATGTAATGTTAATGTTGTGTATGGCTTCAAAACCTGTAAATGCAACTGTGGTGGCTGGAAATCAAACCTGGGCAAAATGAATGCACTGCTATGGTATAAATCATAGTCGAAAAGTAACACACCTGTTGCCTTTCTGCTGGACAATACAACGTTCACTGCAATTCTTGTAACACAGACTGAAAATAAAAATGGAGAGATATTTTTGTGGCAGTATCCTGTGATGAGTTGTCGGATTGTTCCCACTCTTATTAGAGAATTCCTTTCGTTATCGGCAGGATTTGAACCTGCGTGGGGAGACCCCAATGGTTTTCTAGTCCATCACCTTAACCACTCGGCCACAGCAACCTGAAAAGCAGTGTTATACCTGTTTAGACAAATGTTTATGAACTTTTCAACAAACACTTGACCACAACAACCCAAAAACTGGTGGTTAATTACTAGGGATGAGCCGAGTACTCGGCTGAAACGAGTATCCGGTACGGAGTATTATACAAGTAATACGAGTCAATATCTGTACTCGGATTGAATACAACTCCTCACCTGACTGCGCTGCGTTCTGTGATAGTCACAGCGCCCCCCCTCCCCGCCTACACACACAAGCTCTGCTCAATCACACACACACAGAACACGGAGAACTACACTCCCTCTCTCCCTTTCCCTCCCTCTCCCTCCCTCTCTCTCCATCTCCCTATCCCTCTCTGCGGGTCTGTTCCGTTAACGTTTAGGGTTTCTTCAGCTTCAGGTTCGTTTTTAACTTCGGTTTGTAGTACTTACATAGTAACCAGTAGATTTCTGGTGAACGTGGGGATTCTGACATGCTGCTTGGTTTAAATACGACTCCCGTTGCGTCTCTGCCGTCGGAGATATTTTTTTTTTTAACCTTCAGCTGGCTTCATTAAAGTCAATGCAGATCTGAGAAACAGCATCTGCCCCCGCCCCCTCTCTCTCTTTCTCTCTCTCTCTCTCTATGTCTTTCTCTTACTCACACACACACACACTCACACATACCTGGTGTGGAAATAAAAAAAGAACCAAAAACAAAAATCACACTGATCATAAAAAAAATGTAAAGTTAAAAAAAAGAAAGTTATATTGAGTATGAAAACTTTTGTTCATTACATTTTACTTTATAATTGCAACCGTTGTATTCATTGCTGCAAAACTTGTTCTGTTTATAGTTTGTTTGTTACCATGACAACACCATTGATCTGAAGCTCGAAGCTGTCATGTAAGTAGTTTTCTAATCAGCAATAAATATAACAATTTCTGATCAACCCATATCAATTGTATGCTTAAAATAACATACCAGTTAAAGCCCCGCCCATTTCAAGACAACCCGACCCACTTCCGGGTTAAATATGACCACTTCCGTGTTAGGCCCCGCCCAGTCCGAGTACGGATTCGGATACAGATAATTCATGTGGTAAACAGATACAGATACAGATAATGTTGTACTCGCTCATCCCTATTAATTACCTACTCAATTGGATTAGTAATACCGTAGTTCACTGCCTGTGTCTGTGGTTCCTCATGGAGTTTGCTTGATTGATTGATATGCTCCCTTATTTGAACCATAAAAGAGATATAATATTTTATCAAAACGGGTTGGGCAAGTAACCTTTCTGCTAACTTCTTGACAAATAAAGCAAGTAACACCACTCAAAGAAAGCTACTGTTATGGCTGGGAATCAACCCCAGGTCAACTGCTTGAAAGGCAGCTATGCTCACCATTATACCACCATTTCTGGATGTTAGAAAGTTCACTGCAAATCTTGTAACACACCTGGGCATTGAGACTGATTTTTGCATTAATTACCATAAATGCAAGGAGGTCACGACAACCTACAACACTGTCCTAAAAAATCCTTCTTAATTGCTGAGTAAAGCTCACAAAATTGCTATTTACTTCTTACATTAATCTTCTACTTTATTGCCTTTGTGATACTTGTTTCATCATTCCATTTCCTCTGTCAGAGGAAGATCTTCTGCAGCTCTTTTATAGACTGGACCATAATACCTGCTGGAGATGCCAGGGATTGCCCGGGTCCTCATATATGCAAAGCATGCGCTCTACCACTGAGCTACATCCCCTGAAGATATCAGATGTGTTTTACTTTTTTCTGAGATCACTGAATAAGAGACGAAACCTGGGTAAAATATGTAATGTTAATGTTGTATATGGCTTCAAAACCTGGCGGTGGCTGGAAATCAAACCTGTGCAAAATGCTTGCACTGCTATGGTATAAATCCTAGTCGAAAAGTAACACACCTGTTGCCTTTCTGCTGGACAATACAACGCTCACTGCAAAACTTGTAACACATCTGGGCATTGAGACTGAAAATAAATGCTCAGAGATGCATTGGTGGAGACGGGTGGCTTCCAGTACCTAACCTGAGATAATACAATATTGTTCATGAAGGCACATCTGTGATTTGGTATAATGTGAAGGGTCATTGCTTTGCTACTCCCGTTATGGGATGCCTTTCGTTGTCTGCAGGCTTTGGAACTTCAAGGCGATAACCCAATGGATTTCTAGTCCATCGCCTTAAACACTCGACCATGACAACCCAAAAAGTGGTGCTATACCTGTTTGCACTAATGTTCATAACCTATTCCACTTAGAAAACATTTCAGCATTGTTCAACCAGTAATGGAGATTATCCTTTTCAAACATTTCTTCATGGAGGACATCCTGGACTTCAGAGGTCAGCAAAACTACCCCAACAAGTAGCACTTACTGCATACATAACTCAAGTCAGTGCTTGTGTCAGTGCTGTTACTGTTAAGTCTTTAGATACAATCCTGTGATTCAGTTGTCAGCAAAACAACCCCATAGATTAGTACTAACTAAAATCAATCCAATGCCAATGCTTGAGTTAGACCAATGTCAAAGTCTTACAGTAGGCAACCATCTTTGCTCATGAGCTTCTCCATAGTACCGATGTCTCTTTTGGCATCTTCTGTGTTGTGATATAGAAGCAGTGGAAGTGGTTCCTTACACAGATTTGCCATCTTAAATACTGAATGCAGCCATTTCCACTCAACTACACCTTCTTTTTGATCAAGTTTCAGTGGTCTTGACTATTGTAAGTAATGAATGGCTTCATGAATAGACAACCATCATCCCAATGTATGCCATTAACAGTCTGTGAGTGGTCAATTAGAGTCCAGTGATTTTCTTTGGTGCAACTCCTTTGGCCTCCAGATAGAGCTCATTCAGCAATAGAAAGTAGCAGTTAGTACTGAATATCTATTTCAAAACTCCCATTCTTTTATTTATTATTTATTTAGCTAGCGGTGGACAACTGTTGAAATGTACTTGCTCTGCATTTGTAAGTGTCTGATGATGAACTCACAACCAAGACAACCCCAAAGAGAAGCACTTATGAACACAATAATCATCGGTGTCTTTATTTGAGGTGATCTGAATGTGATTACAATGACATCTTAAGTTACAGTCTGTAGCATTGTCATGTTCAACTGCCCGAACAAGTAGTACTTACTGCATACATAACTTAACTCAGTGCTTGTGTTTGGGTAGTTTTGCTGCCAGATTAATGCATTTTACTAGGGTTGGGAAGAATTGTGAAATAGACTGTCTCTGCATTTTGTTCAGATATATTTCTGATGATACCAGGACAACCCCAAAGAGAAGCACTGATGAACACAATAATCATCAGTGTCTCCATTTGAGGCGATCTGAATGTGATTACAATGACATCAAATGATTTTATTGATTGCTGGGGGAAAAAGAACATCCCCCAGAACTTCGGGGAATGACTCGCCAGAGCTAGGTTAGTAACAAGCAATTCTGGGACATGGAATCACACAAATGGAAAGATAAAGGAGAGAGGAGCTCAGTGTGTCAAAGGAAGTTAGTTGTTCATTTCTTTAATGTTTAATTTCATATACTGCACTGTAACTTTTATTCTTGTGTTTTATCTATTTTTATTTTGTAACTGTTTTTGTCTAAAGCACTTTGAATTGCCCTGTTGTTGAAAGGTGCTATACAAATAAAGCGGCCTTGTCTTGAATAGGTTATCAATATTGGTGCAAATCCATATTACACTGTTTTTCAGGTTGTTGTGGCCGAGTGGTTAAGGCGATGGACTTGAAATCCATTGGGGTCTCCCCTCGCAGGTTCGAATCCTGCCGACAACGAAAGCCATCCTTTAATGGTGGTCACACATCTCATTATACCAAATGGCAGATGTGCCTCCATGGACAATATTATAATATCAAATAGGTACTGGAAGCCACTGAAGCATCTCTGAGCATTTATTTTCATTCTCAATGCCCAGATGTGTTGCAAGATTTGTAGTGAACATTGTATTGTCCAGCGATGGTGGTATAGTGGTGAGCAAAGCTGCCTTCCAAGCAGTTGATATGGCTTTGATTCCCAGCCAGTAACTTTCTTTGAGTGACTTTATTTGTCAAAAAGTAACCAGAAAGGTTACTCTCCCAACCCAGTTTGATAAAACATTAGATCCCTGTTATATCGCACAAAAAAGGGAGCATAACAATCAATCAAGCTGCCTCCATGAGGATCCACAGACATGTTCCACCACCCGCAATTAAGCCTGTCTCCTCAGCTTCTAGGCACCGCTGCATCAACTCCTCTTCAGCTGGAGAGTTTGCATCTGCGTTTGTGAGCTCACAGTTTTATGCCACGATTGGTCTGGTCTCTCCCTCTTCCCCAGATAACATTCTCTCTGTGTTCCATTCCACGTGCACTGAAATCCTAGACTCTATTGCCCCTTATCGGATTAAAGCTGTTAAACCTAAGGTGGATCCCTGGCTAAATGACACTACAAGGTTCCTTAGGCAACACTGCAGACAAGCTGAGCGAAGATGGAAAGACAAATCTACATGTGACACTGGGTGTATTAAGGGACAGTCTATCCACATACCAGAATGCTGTGAAGGTGGCGAAGATGCAGCATCTCTCTTCTGTCATAGCTAGCAATTGCCACAAACCTAGATTGTTATTTAATACTTTTAACTATGTCATAAATCAATGCACCTCTGCTCCGACAGATGTGTCAATTAGTACATGTGAGAAATGTCTTGCTTATTTTATTGGCAAAGTAACATCTATCAGGAAAATTGCCAGTGCTAATTTTAAGGTCTTTTTATCTGCATCTTCTACACACTCAGCTGTGTTTGAGGAATTTAAGCCCATTTCTCTGACGTGAGGTTGTACAACACATGAAACCTACCAACTGTCCCTTAGACATTGTCCCCGCCAGAATGGTGAAGGAGGTTTTTAATAGCACCATTGGGGCAAGTCTTCTTACTCTTTTTAAGTAAATTGCAAAGCCTGTACTTTGTTACTTTTACTTGGGTAAAGAAGTTAAATCAGTACTTCTACTTTTACCAGAGTATTTGTTAGCACAATTATCTGTACTTCTACTTGAGTACGGGCAGTGAGTGTGAATGACTGATACATTATCAGTTCCGAAATTTTCTTGGATGCCAAATATTTGAATTCAAATTAAGAATCCAATTGACATGTAAGAACAATACAATGCACGTCCAGCTTCTACATTTCCGCATGAGTCAGCTTCCCCAATTTCTGAGTAACAGGAAAATATCCTGATAAGCATACATGTGCAGCTTCTTTAAAACAGAACGCGAAGACGCCGGTAAGACAAAGCTGATATGACTAATGTTTAACCTGTGAGAGAGATCTGAGTGTTGCGTGGTTATTGTAAATAGGTAATGTTTGTGAAGTATGGTATGGTTTTACACAGAATGACGGATTGATGAATGTAGCAGTAGCATGTAAATCACCGTAGTTTTAGATGTTAAAATGTGCACACAAGAAAGCTACGGGATTACTGTGGGGAAATGGAGAATGGCTAGGTTAACTGAAGATTTTAAACATTGTTTAAAAAGACACTTGCAGCAACTTTGTTAAACATTAAACACTGGAAATAGAAGTAATGCTGATACAAAGCATAGTAACTAGCAGAGGATGGTTTTGATCGATCAACCTCTGGGTTGTGGGCTCAGCACACTTCCGCTGCGCCACTCTGCTCTGCTTTTCACTCTTAGGGGCTGAAAAATCTGTGATTCACATTTTGAGGGAAGGTTTGGGAACCCGTGGCAACCAAGGTTCCAACAGCTTACAGGTTGTAGAGTTAAACATTTGGTAGACCTTGCAACTATCTTTTATGTGAGCTTCCTGATTACTCACACATTGATTATTCACATGTAACACTTGTGATTGGCTGGTGTTTTAAAACAAACTGTTTTGATCACTTGAGGTATTTCAGTAAAGTCTTTGGTCTTGGACAGTTATCTTGCAATCTAAAACTGTATATCCTATTGTCTCTGGAACAATAGTTGGCAGTTGGAGGAGTAATGGCTCTTTACAGTGAATATGCAAAAGAAGATGTTCACAAATTCACTCACTTAATGCTGGTTACAATATTCTAAAATCAACAATGCCAGAGAAAAATGACAAAGTTTGATACATTTTTTTAATAAAGTATTGGCATTTTTCAATAAAATGTTGGCTTTTTCCGTGTGAAAGTTTTGTTCCAATAACATTTACAAGCATACTGTTTGTTACGATGTGTGGAACTAATACCTGCAGGTAGTGTGGCCGAGCGGTCTAAGGCGCTGGATTAAGGCTCCAGTCTCTCTGGAGGCGTGGGTTCAAATCCCACCACTGCCATTTACAAATATTACATAGCTGGAATGCAACTGATGTGATGGCTTGGAG
>CM057259.1:1071724-1089938 GCA_029931835.1 Etheostoma nigrum
TACCACTGCGTTCTATAACCCTACCAGTCAGATTACCACAGGAGGTAATACCTATGAGGAAACACAATATTGTTCAGGAAGGCACATGGGCGATTTGGTATACTGTGATGTGTCATTGGTTTGCTACCACTCTTAAAGAACACTTCGTTATCAGCAGGATTTGAACCTGCACGGGGAGACCCCAAGGGATTTCTAGTCCATCGCCTTAACCACTCGGCCACAACAACCTGAAAAGCATTGCTATACCTGTTTGGAGAAATGTCCATAAACTTTTCAATTGGTTAGAAGTAGTTATTAGTAATACAAGGCATGGTCAAAGTGCAAATAGCAAAGCACTGCCTATGTCTGTGGATCCTCGTGGAGGCAGGTTGATTGATTGATATGCTCGCTTATTTGTACCATAACAGAGATCTAATATTTTATCAAATATAATAATTCCTGATGGAGATGCCAGGGACTGAACTTAGGACCTCATACATGCAAAGCATGCGCTCTACCACTAAGCTACATCCCCTGAAGATTGTCTGATTTTTCTTTTACTTTTTTGTGAGATCATTGAATAAGAGAAGAAACTTGGATGAAATATGTAATGTTAATGTTGTATATGGCTTCAAAACCTGACGGTGGCTGGAAATCAAACCTTGGCAAAATGCTTGCACTGCTATGGTATAAATCATAGTCGAAAAGTAACACCTCTTTTGCCTTTCTGCTGGACAATACAACGCTCACTGCAAATCTTGTAACAAATCTGGGCATTGAGACTGAAAATAAATGCTCAGAGATGCATTGGTGGAGACGGGTGGCTTCCAGTACCTAACCTGAGATAATACAATATTGTTCATGAAGGACCATCAACGATTTGGTATAATGTGTGTCATGTAATGTGCCCAAGTGAATGAGGCTATATACCTTTAAGGGCATTCTGTTACGTCCCTACGTAAATATGCACGCAGCGCTAGTAACGTGAGACTAGTGGGGGTTGTGAAGTGAACACATGCCTGTATGTTTTCTGCTCGTCTGTTCGACAATACACGTGTTCATGGATTCAAAGACCTGTGTGGACAATTGAATTCTTTACATGGTGTCAGAAGCGTTTGACGGACGCATTGCCTCTTCGAAAGATGGCCAAGTTTCACCCTCCGGAGTGTTTTGCCTTTGATCGACCGAATGAATGGGCTGACTGGAAGCAACGTTTCCAGCGATTTCGGCTAGCCACCAAGCTAAGTGACGAGGACGGCGTGGTGCAGGTCAGTTCGCTGATTTATGCCATGGGGCCTGAGGCCGAAAACATCTTCAAGTCTTTCACCTTCGAGACGGAGGAGGATGAGAGTGACATTGACGTTGTGTTTGGAAAATACGACGCATACTTCTATCCTCAACGCACGACTCACGAGCGCGCCTGTTTTCACCAGAGATTGCAGCGGCCCGGAGAGAAAGCGGAAATGTTTACCAGAGCCCTGTATGAGCTATCAGAACACTGTGACTTCGGTGCAAATAGAGATGAACACATCCGTGACCGCATTGTTGTGGGCATTTTGGACAAAGAACTGTCACGTAAATTACAGCTAATGGCTGATCTTACACTTGCCCAAACCATTACAACTGTACGCCAGTCCGAGGAGGTTACACTCCAAGTCCACCTGCAGGGCGAGTCACATGCAGCTGTGCAGGAAATCCGTGGGAGAGGATTAGGCAGAGGAAAGCCCAAGTGGAAACCTAAAAAGAGAGAAAATGATCAAGGAGACTCGAAATGTGGAAAATGTGGGAAATTGAAACACAAAGATCCGGAAAGGTGCCCAGCCATGAACTCTACTTGCAACAAGTGTAAGAAGGTGGGTCACTGGGAAAATAAATGTTATAGTAAATCAGTCAGAGAAGTGACAGAGACTGTTTCACAGACACCGTACTTCCTGGGTGCAGTCACAAATGAAATTAGACATGACGAACAATGGACAATACAGTTTACAATTGGAACAACACCAGTCAAATTCAAAATTGACACGGGTGCAGATGTAAACATTATGGGAGAAGAGACTTTCAAGACACTAGTTCCCAACAAGAAATTGGAGTCCTCTTATATCACACTGTGCAGCCCAGGTGGTCAGTTGGACTGTTTAGGAAAGTTTCAAGCCATCACAGAATACAAAGGAAAGCCGTACTCTTTTCCTGTGTATGTCATCACTGGCCATAACGCAAACAATCTGCTAAGCAGAGTCACAGCCATGAGGATGGGGCTTGTGAAACGTGTCGAAGAAGTCCACAAAGCATTCGGTGAGCATGGAATCCTCAAAACCGAGCCTGTCAAAATCCTGTTAAGAGATAATGCTGAGCCATACACAGTGCACACTGCTCGTCGTGTCCCGTTGCCTTTATTGCAAAAGGTAAAAGAGGAATTAAAACGCATGGAGGAAAATGAGGTGATTGAGCCTGTGACTGAACCCACTGACTGGTGCGCGCCTATGGTGCCAGTTCCAAGGAAAAATGGGAAGGTGCGCATCTGTGTTGATTTGAAGAGGTTAAACGAGGCTGTAAGGAGAGAGAGGTATGTCCTTCCAACCGCTGAGGAAATTACTGCAAAACTCAGTGGCGCAATCATGTTCACGTCTCTGGATGCTGCTTCCGGGTTTTGGCAGATACCTCTACACTCAGAAAGCACCAAGTTAACCACCTTCATAACACCTTTTGGGAGATATGCTTTTAAAAGACTCCCATTCGGGATCACAAGTGCTCCAGAAATCTTTCAACGCAAAATGACTGAGACGCTCAACGGCCTGGAAGGCGTGGCTATCTTCATGGACGACGTTCTGGTGTACGGAGATACTCCAGAACAGCACGACCAGCGTCTTAGCAAGGTGCTGGAAAGGATTGAGTCAGCCGGCTTGAAGCTAAACAAAGAAAAATGTAAGTTCAGGCAGGACCAGCTTCACTTCTTGGGTCAAGTCATTGACAAATCAGGTGTGAGACCTGACCCCGATAAAGTCATGGCAATCCGCGAGCTTCCACCACCACAGAATGTGCAAGACCTAAAGCGTATTCTGGGCATGTTTAACTACTTGGGGAAATACATTCCCAATCTGTCTACAGTAGGTCAGCCACTTTATGACCTGTTAAAGTCCAAGACAGTATGGATGTGGGACCACCCTCAGCAGGAGGCATTCCAGCGGATTAAAGACATCCTGTCCACTTCTCCAGTCCTGAAGTTCTACGATGTGAACCGCCCTACTGCTGTCTCAGCTGACGCCAGCAGTTATGGTATAGGCGGAGTACTGCTGCAGCTACATGAAGGGGAATGGAAACCTGTGGCATACTGCTCACGTCGTCTGTCTGATGCCGAGACCAGATATGCACAGATTGAGAAGGAGTGTTTGGCGAGTGTCTGGGCCTGTGAAAGATTTGAAAAGTACCTGTGTGGCCTTGAGAGTTTTAAATTGGTCACCGACCACAAACCCCTAGTGCCACTCATGAATCAGAAAGACCTGGACAACGTGCCAATACGGTGCCAAAGGCTACTCATGAGACTTATGAGATTTAAGCCAGTGGCCGAATATGCTCCAGGGAAGACCTTAACTGTTGCTGACACACTCTCACGGAGTCCACTACAGTGTCTGGACAAGGAGGCTGACACTCACTCAGACGTAGCGTGCTACATATCAGCCGTTGTCGACGCCATACCGGCAACTCCACGTAGGCTCGAGGCCATAAAGACAGCAACAGCAGCGGACTGTAACCTTCAGTTGGTGTTACAGTACATAAAGTCGGGGTGGCCAGAGTACATAGGTCATGTCCCAGCAGCAATCAGAGAGTACTTTCCCATGAAAGCGGAATTATCTGTATACAATGGGATCGTCATCAGAGGCAGCCGCATGGTGATTCCAGATGTGCTGAGAACTGACATCCTGGACCGAATACACGACGGACACCAAGGTTTGTCAAAGTGTAGGGAACGAGCCCATGCGTCTGTATGGTGGCCCGGCATCTCATCAGAAATCTATCAAAAAGTCCAATCCTGTCAGGTGTGCTGTGAGATGAAACCCAATCAGCGGAAAGAACCCCTCATCTCTACCCCCCTACCTGACCGGCCTTGGAAGAGACTTGCTATGGACCTGTGCGATCATGACAAAAACACTTACCTAGTTGTGTCAGACTATTTTTCCCGGTTCCTGGAAATTCTTCACCTGCCGACAACCACTGCCTCGCAGGTAATCTTGAAGTTGAAGGCGGTGTTTGCCAGATTTGGCTGTCCAGACGAGGTTGTCTCTGACAATGGGCCTCAATTTTCATGCCAAGAATTTAAAGACTTTGCGAGAGAGTTTGACTTTACACACATCACTTCGAGTCCACACAACCCTCAAGGGAATGGACATGCAGAGAGAGGTGTTCAGACCGCTAAAAGAATCCTGAAGCAAAAAGACCCTCTGCTCGCCCTCATGTGCTTTCGGTCGACGCCTTGCACCACCACAGGCGTGAGCCCGGCAGAGCTACTCATGGGCCGGAAGATAAAGACAACCCTTCCGACACTGGAGACAAATCTACAGCCCAGATGGCCTGATCTGGAAACGGTCAGGACTAAAGATGCATCTGAAAAAGGGAAACAAGCGTTCTTCTTCAATAAGCGCCACGGAGCTAGGCCCTTGCCTTCTTTAAAGCCAGGTGATCCTGTCCTCATGAAGCTGGACCATCAGAAAGCCTGGAGTACACCTGCCATTGTCTCTGGAGGCAGCGTCACTCCACGCTCCTTTGTCATTGAAACGCCTCAGGGAACAACTTTGAGACGCAACCGGCGTCACTTGCAGCATGTTCCTCCAGCGGCTGAAGCCACACACCCTCCGGCTCCAGATAGGCTTCAGCAAGAAGCTGCCTCACATCAGTCTGGGCCCGCAGTCTTCACGAACACTGCACCACCAACTCCCAGTGTCAAACCACCAGAGACACAGACTGTACTGTTCCGTACCCGGTCTGGTAGGCTGAGTAAACCTGTTGTAAGGTTGGGTCTGTGAAGGGGAAATCACATGCTGTGGGGAGGGGAAAAGAGAAATTTAGGCAAATGTTTAGTGATCCTATAGACTAAAAAAGTTATTGACTCTGTGAAGAGAGCTTATGTTCTAATGCTTGTTAGTGTAATGCACTAAGTTATGGTTGAGTTAAGCCTATGGATAACTGTGCCTTGATGTTTAATCATATACAGTACCCTTTTAAATGTTCAGTTATTAGAGCAGTCAGGATATCCTTTGTATCTCGTTCATTCTCTGAAAGAAACAAAACTAAAAAAGGGAGATGTCATGTAATGTGCCCAAGTGAATGAGGCTATATACCTTTAAGGGCATTCTGTTACGTCCCTACGTAAATATGCACGCAGCGCTAGTAACGTGAGACTAGTGGGGGTTGTGAAGTGAACACATGCCTGTATGTTTTCTGCTCGTCTGTTCGACAATACACGTGTTCATGGATTCAAAGACCTGTGTGGACAATTGAATTCTTTACAATGTGAAGGGTCATTGCTATGCTACTCTCGTTATGGGATGCCTTTTCGTTTCAAGGCGATAACCCAATGGATTTCTAGTCCATCGCCTTAAACACTCGACCACAACAACCCAAAAAGTGGTGCTATACCTGTTTGCACTAATGTTCATAACCTATTCAACTTAGAAAACATTTCAGCATTGTTCAACCAGTAATGGAGATTATCCTTTTCAAACATTTCTTCATGGAGGACATCTTGGACTTCAGAGGTCAGCAAAACTACCCCAACAAGTAGCACTTACTGCATACATAACTCAAGTCAGTGCTTGTGTCAGTGCTGTTACTGTTAAGTCTTTAGATACAATCCTGGGATTCAGATGTCAGCAAAACTACCCCATAGATTAGCACTAACTAAAATCAATCCAATGCCAATGCTTGAGTTAGACCAATGTCAACGTCTTACAGTAGGCAACCATCTTTGCTCATGAGCTTCTCCATAGTACCGATGTTTCTTCTGGCATCTTCTGTGTTGTGATATAAAAGCAGTGGAAGTGGTTCCTTACACAGATTTGCCATCTTAAATACTGAATGCAGCCATTTCCACTCGACTACACCTTCTTTTTGATCAAGTTTCAGTGGTCTTGACTATTTTAAGTACGGTAATGAATGGATTTACGAATAGACAACCATCATCCCAATGTATGCCATTAACAGTCTATGAGTGGTCAATTAGAGTCCAGTGATTTTCTTTGGTGCAACTCCTTTGGCCTCCAGATAGAGCTCATTCAGCAATAGAAAGTAGCAGTTAGTACTAAATATCTATTCCAAAACTCCCATTCTTTTATTTATTTAGCTAGCGGTGGACAGTTGTTGAAATGTACTTGCTCTGCATTTGATGATGAACTCACAACCAAGACAACCCCAAAGAGAAGCACTTATGAACACAATAATCATAGGTGTCTTTATTTGAGGTGATCTGAATGTGATTACAATGACATCTTAAATGACAGTCTGTAGCATTGTCATGTTCAACTGCCCCAACAAGTAGTACTTACTGCATACATAACTTAATTCAGTGCTTGTGTTTGGGTAGTTTTGCTGCCAGATTAATGCATTTTACTAGGGTTGGGAAGAATTGTGAAATAGACTGTCTCTGCATTTTGTTCAGGTATATTTCTGATGATACCAGGACAACCCCAAAGAGAAGCACTGATGAACACAATAATCATCAGTGTCTCCATTTGAGGCGATCTGAATGTGATTACAATGACATCAAATGATTTTATTGATTGCTGGGGGAAAAAGAACATAAGAACTTCGGGGAAGGACTCGCCAGGGCTAGGTTAGTAACAAGCATTTCTGGGACATGGAATCACACAAATGGAAAGATAAAGGAGAGAGGAGCTCAGTGTGTCAAAGGAAGTTAGTTGTTCATTTCATGTTTAATTTCATATACTGCACTGTAACTTTTATTCTTGTGTTTTATATATTTTTATTTTTTAACTGTTTTTGTCTATAGCACTTTGAATTGCCCTGTTCTTGAAAGGTGCTATACAAATAAAGCGGCCTTGCCTTGAATAGGTTATCAATATTGGTGCAAATCCATATTACACTGTTTTTCAGGTTGTCGTGGCCGAGTGGTTAAGGCGATGGACTTGAAATCCATTGGGGTCTCCCCTCGCAGATTCAAATCCTGCTGACAATGAAAGCTATCCTTTAATGGTGGTCACTAGGGGTGTGACGAGACGCTTACTCCACGAGACGAGACACATCACGAGATTGGGTTCACGAGAACGAGACGAGACGAGATTTTTTTAAAAAATTTAAAGAAATCCTCCATGAAATATATGAATGGAAAATAGTTTTTTTATTCAACTGAAAAATCACAAAATGCAAAACAATTTAGGTGCATTTTGAAATCAACTATTAATGATGAATGTTATTTAACTTTTTTTTTTTTACTATTTTAATGAATTATATGCAATAAAGGACGTGCAAACACTGCAAAATGTTTTGTATAAACTCTACCAACTGGCTTCTGCCCTGTACAATTTCACACGAGAAATCTAACTCCTTTCCACAAACCGAACATAAAAAAATAAACAGTATAAATAAAATAAATGTGTAAATAACAGAAAAATAACACTTTAAATGCAAACAGTAAGTGTATAAATAACCAAAGTACTGCTAAGGATCTTCAATAGTAATTTCACGCTCCATCACGCTGACATCACATCGCCTCACGAGACAACTTTTCACCTCGACGAGAAATCTCGTCGCGTTTTAATCTCGCGAGATCTCGTAAAACGAGATCTCGTCACACCCTTAGTGGTCACACATCTCATTATACCAAATGGCAGATGTGCCTTCATGGGCAATATTATAATATCAAATAGGTACTGGAAGCCACCGAAGTATCTCTGAGCATTTATTTTCATTCTCAATGCCCAGATGTGTTGCAAGATTTGTAGTGAACATTGTATTGTCCAGCGATGGTGGTATAGTGGTGAGCAAAGCTGCCTTCCAAGCAGTTGATATGGCTTTGATTCCCAGCCAGTAACTTTCTTTGAGTGACTTTATTTGTCAAAAAGTAACCAGAAAGGTTACTCTCCCAACCCAGTTTGATAAAACATTAGATCCCTGTTATATCGCACAAATAAGGGAGCATAACAATCAATCAAGCTGCCTCCATGAGGATCCACAGACAGACATGTTCCACCACCCGCAATTAAGCCTGTCTCCTCAGCTTCTAGGCACCGCTGCATCAACTCCTCTTCAGCTGGAGAGTTTGCATCTGCGTTTGTGAGCTCACAGTTTTATGCCACGATTGGTCTGGTCTCTCCCTCTTCCCCAGATAACATTCTCTCTGTGTTCCATTCCACGTGCACTGAAATCCTAGACTCTATTGCCCCTTATCGGATTAAAGCTGTTAAACCTAAGGTGGATCCCTGGCTAAATGACACCACAATGTTCCTTAGGCAACACTGCAGACAAGCTGAGCGAAGATGGAAAGACAATCTACATGTGACACTGGGTGTATTAAGGGACAGTCTATCCACATACCAGAATGCTGTGAAGGTGGCGAAGATGCAGCATCTCTCTTCTGTCATAGCTAGCAATTGCCACAAATCTAGATTGTTATTTAATACTTTTAACTATGTCATAAATCAATGCACCTCTGCTCCGACAGATGTGTCAATTAGTACATGTGAGAAATGTCTTGCTTATTTTATTGACAAAGTAGCATCTATCAGGAAAATTGCCAGTGCTAATTTTAAGGTCTTTTTATCTGCCTCTTCTACACACTCAGCTGTGTTTGAGGAATTTAAGCCCGTTTCTCTGACGTTACTTAGTGAGGTTGTACAACACATGAAACCTACCAACTGTCCCTTAGACATTGTCCCCACCAGAATGGTGAAGGAGGTTTTTAATAGCACCATTGGGGCAAGTCTTCTTACTCTTTTTAAGTAAACTGCAAAGCCTTTACTTTGTTACTTTTACTTGGGTAAAGAAGTTAAATCCGTACTGCTACTTTTACCAGAGTATTTGTTAGCACAATTATCTGTACTTCTACTTGAGTACGGGCAGTGAGTGTGAATGACTGATACATTATCAGTTCCGAAATTTTCTTGGATGCGTAATATTTGAATTCAAATTAAGAATCCAATTGACATGTAAGAACAATACAATGCACGTCCAGCTTCTACATTTCCACATGAGTCAGCTTCCCCAATTTCTGAATAACAGGAAAATATCCTGATAAGCATACATGTGCAGCTTCTTTAAAACAGAACGCGAAGACGCCGGTAAGACAAAGCTGATATGACTAATGTTTAACCTGTGAGAGAGATCTGCGTGTTGCGTGGTTATTGTAAATAGGTAATGTTTGTGAAGTATGGTATGGTTTTACACAGAATGACGGATTGATGAATGTAGCAGTAGCATGTAAATCACAGTAGTTTTAGATGTTAAAATGTGCACACAAGAAAGCTATGGGATTACTGTGGGGAAATGGAGAATGGTTAGGCAAGGCAAGGCAAGGCAGCTTTATTTGTATAGCACATTTCAGCAACAGGGCAATTCAAAGTGCTTTACACAAAACAGTTAAAAAATAAAAACAGATAAAACATAAGAATAAAAGTTACAGTGCAGTATAAGCAATTAACATAATTTAAAGAAATGCAACATCAAAAAGAAAGGTCTTCAGCTTTGATTTAAAAGAACTGAGAGTAGCAGCGGATCTGCAGGTTTCTGGGAGTTTGTTCCAGATATGAGGAGCATAGAAACTGAATGCTGCTTCACCCTGTTTAGTTCTAACTCTGGGGACAGAAAGCAGACCTGTCCCAGATAACCAGAGAGGTCTGGGTGGGTCATAGTGTAGTAGCAGACCTGTCCCAGATGACCTGAGAGGTCTGGGGGGGTTGTAGTGTAGTAGCAGATCGGAAATGTATTTTGGCCCTAAACCATTTAGTGATTTATAAACTAGCAAAAGTACTTTGAAATCAATTCTTTGAGACACAGGAAGCCAGTGTAAAGACTTCAGGACTGGAGTGATGTGATCCAGTCTCTTTGTCTTAGTGAGGACCCGAGCAGCAGCGTTCTGAATCAGCTGAAGCTGTCTGATTGATTTTTTTAGTGAGACCTGTAAAAACCCCGTTACAGTAGTCAAGTCTACTGAAGATAAAAGCATGGACAAGTTTTTCCAAATCCTGTTGACACATGAGTCCTTTAACCCTTGATATATTCTTAAGGTGATAATAGGCTGACTTTGTAATTGTCTTAATGTGGCTGTTAAAATTCAGGTCTGAGTCCATGACTACACCAAGATTTCTGGCTTTGTCTGTTGTTTTCAACATTGTTGTTTGAAGCTGAGCGCAGACTTTTAATCGTTCCTCTTTTGCTCCAAAAACAACCACCTCAGTTTTTCCTTCATTTAATTTAAGAAAGTTCTGGCACATCCAGTCATTAATTTGTTCAATGCACTTAGTCAGTTTTTGTATTGGACTATAGTCCCCTGGCGATAAGGTTATGTAAATTTGTGTGTCGTCCGCATAACTATGGTAACTTATTTTGTTGTTTTCCATAATCTGGGCCAGTGGAAGCATGTAGATGTTAAACAGAAGAGGCCCCAGAATGGAGCCTTGGGGAACTCCGCACGTCATATTTGTATGCTCAGATGTATAATTACCTATTGACACAAAGTAATCCCTATTCTGTAGGTAGGATTCAAACCAGTTTAGTACTGAGCCAGAAAGGCCAACCCAGTTTTCCAATCGGTCTAGTAATATGTCATGGTCAACCGTGTCAAATGCAGCACTGAGATCAAGTAATACTAAGACTGAAATTTTGCCATTATCTGTGTTAAGGTGGATGTCATTAAAGACTTTGACAAGAGCCGTCTCAGTGCTGTGGTGTGGTCGGAAACCCGACTGAAAGGTATCAAAACTGTTGTTTAGTGACAAGAAATGGTTGAGTTGTTGAAAAACCGCTTTTTCAATGATTTTACTTAAAAACGGAAGGTTTGATATCGGCCTATAGTTGCTCATTAGTGATGTGTCTAGATTGTTCTTTTTTAAGAGTGGCTTGATTACTGCAGTTTTCAGGGCCTGTGGAAAGATTCCTGAAAGAAGAGACGTGTTCACAATCTGTAGAAGATCAGAGGCCAAACAATTCGAAACATTTTTGAAAACACCCGTTGGTATAATATCAAGGCAACTGGAGGAGGATTTCAGATGTTGTATAATGTCCTCCAGGTTTTTATGGTTGATTGTATGAAATTCTGTCAGATTGGAACTAGTTTTGTTTGAACACTGTGACAGCACATATCCTGTACTTGATATGGAGGCACTGACTGTTTGCCTGATCTTGTGAATTTTGTCTTTGAAGAAGGAGGCAAAGTCATTGCAGGCCTTGGTAGATAACAGTTCAGATGCTACTGGTACTGGAGGGTTTGTTAACCTATCGACAGTAGCAAACAAAGCACGTGCATTATTATTGTTTCTAGAGATAATATCAGAGAAGAAAGACCTCCTTGCATTCCTCAGTTCCAAATTATAAATGCGAAGTCTCTCTTTATAGGTGTTATAATGGACCAGGAGGTTTGTTTTTCGCCACCTTCGTTCAGCTTTTCGACACTCTCTTTTTTCTGTTCTCACCAGTAGGACATTTCTCCATGGAGATCTTTTCTTACCAGAGACAACTTTGACCTTAGTGGGAGCAATGGCATCAATAACATTTGTAATTTTACAGTTGAAATTATCTACAAGCTCAGTGACTGAGAGCCCAGAGAGGGCTGGTGTGGAAGAAAAAAGCTGAATAAATGTTTCACTAGTGTTTTCAGTGATATACCGTTTTCTGATTATCTTTGTTTGGACACTTTTGGGCACAGAGATAGTGCCGCTGAAGAAAACACAGGAATGATCAGAGAGAGCAACGTCAGTCACCACAACCTTGGAAATGTTCAGACCCTTGGAGACAATCAGGTCAAGAGTGTGTCCCTTATTGTGTGTGGGCTCTGTCACATGCTGAGTCAGTCCATAGTTCTCAAAAACACAACACAGTTCTTTGGTCCCCCTGTCCTGGGGGTTGTCAACATGAATGTTAAAATCACCCACAATGATTATACAATCAAAGTTAATACAGATTATAGACAGTAGTTCAGTGAAGTCATCAATGAAGGTTGCACAATATTTAGGTGGCCTGTAGATGTTTAGAAATATCGCTTGAGGGGAGGACCTTAACTGAAGAGCCACATATTCAAACGAAGCAAAATTTCCATAACATATTTGCGTACAGTGGAATGAGTCATTAAACAAAATGGCAACTCCACCTCCTTTCTTATTCACTCTATTCTCGCTCATAAAACTGAAGTTAGTTGGAGCTGACTCGATGAGAACAGCATTGCTGTTATTATGGTCTAACCAGGTTTCCGTTAAAAACATAAAATCTAGATTGTGGTTAATAATAAAATCGTTGATTAAAAATGATTTTCCTGCCAAAGACCTGACGTTTAGTAGGGCTAGTGTTAGTATGTTTTCATTTTTTGGGACAGGCTGTGGCAGACGAGGAATGGATGCTAAATTTGCTAAGTTTGCAGTTAAGTGCTTATTCGCCATTCTTTTTCTATTACCTATCACAACATGAATTGAGGAAGAAATGAATCCACAGGGCCCGGGCTTGTCTTGGAAAGAGTCATTAGTATCACTAGTCCTGCAGCCAAGGCCCGGCACATATCAGATAATGCTTGCTGGAATTGCACACAAGCGTCCTTATCAGTCTGGGGGGAAGGAGTTTGCTGACATCCTGGCAGAGGTGCCTGGCGTTTTATTTTTGCCCGGGGTCGAACGATGGGGGAGGGAAGGGGTGTAAATTTGGTTCCAGCATCCACCAGCAGCTTCATCTCATTAGTGAACTCCAACATGGGGGTAGGGGAAGGAGGGGAAAGGGTGAGTGGAGACCGTGATGAATCCTCAAAGGGTTCGTAGTTGGTAAAGGGGTTTGAGGGGTGCTGGATGGGTGAAAAGGGGAGTTGAGGTTTCATGTCTCTACTCTGTGGACTCCCATGGTCAGATCTTTGCACAGGTGGGGGCTGTGGTGGATCACTGCCGCACTCTGTTATGTCTTCCTCTTGTTTTTGTTTTGTGTCCTTGGCAGAGGGAGCAGATGTGTAACGCAGAAAGTAGAGTAGATTAGAGATGAACAGCTTTACTCCTGACTTGTTAAGGAAAAGTCCTTCTGCTTTAAAAAGATGTCTGCGCTCCCAGAAAATGTTAAAATTGTCAATGAACTGCAGAGAATGGACGGTACATTCAGTTGAAAGCCATTTGTTTAGTGCCAACAGTCGGCTGGATCTCTCAGCTCCTCTTCTCACTGGCGGTATAGGGCCACTGATAAACATGTCTGCGTTTAGGGAGCTGACTGTGTTCAGCAGTTCACTATAGTCCAGTTTCTGCAGTTCAGATTGTTGCTTTACAACATCATGTGACCCTATATGCAGTACTAATGTTCGTCACAGTTGGGTGTGCTGCCACGATATCTGGGATTCTTTGGGTCAAATCAGACTCCATGTCTTTGGGAAAACAGAGTATTTTGGTGTTTTTGGTGTTTTTTAAATCTTTTACAGCTGAGTCACACACAATCAGGGTTTGAGGCCCAGTTGTTAGCTTTTTACTTTTTGAATTGGTCTCAGTCCTTACCCTGCTGTGTGGCGATGAGACGCAATCAAGGTCATCAGATGGCTGTCCAGCGTCCTGCAGCAAAGGAGCAAATCTGTTATCCAGTTGCACACCAGGTTGTTGGGGGGGCATTTTGTTGCTAAATTTCCCTTTTGCAGCTGCCCACGGCTGTGTCCTACTAGGAACAGGGGTTGAAGAGGCGCTCTGCCTAGATGATAATGCAGGCCAGCCGGTCATATCACAAATCTCTGGGCGCTGTGCCCTGCCCGTTAGTCATCCTCCCATTTCCCAGGAAAATGATTTACTCTTAGGCGTCGCACCAGAAATGTTCCAGGGAGGATTACCACTTGTTGATTTATTACCCGTTCCACAGCCCTCCTGTTTCTTTGTAGTCTTGTTGGAGCTAATTAGCATCATCAGTTCCGAAATTTTCTTGGATGCCAAATATTTGAATTCAAAGTCAGAATCCAATTGACATGTAAGAACAATACAATGCACGTCCAGCTTCTACATTTCCACATGAGTCAGCTTCCCCAATTTCTGAGTAACAGGAAAATAGCCTGATAAGCATACATGTGCAGCTCAACCTCAAAAAGCTATAAAGCAAATGCGTGTGGCTTAAAGATTGAGCTCTTGCTTATAAAACATCAGATAGGCGCAGTCAGCTGTTAACCGAAAGGATGGTGGTTCAAGTCCAGGGAAGTTTGTTGCTTAAATAACCTGGAGAGAGCCAACCCTGGGATTTATCCTTCTGCAGAAGACCAAAGAGCAGCGCAAAGATAACCCAAGTGGCCTTACCTCTGTTAGAAGGTACATTTCTGCAAACCATGTACATATTAATATTTGCGGTCATTGGTATGCAGGTCACTTGATGTAATACAAGCAAAGACATAAGGCCCCACCTAACAGTTTTGTGATACGTGCCGTGCAACTTTATGTCAATGATCAAGCTTGTTGCTGTGACCAAGAAACCACCAGCAAAATAACTGATACATCATTAGTTCCGAAATTTTCTTGGATGCCAAACAATACAATGCACATCTACCTTCTACATTTCCGCATGAGTCAGCTTCCCCAATTTCTGAGTAACAGGAAAATAGCCTGATAAGCATACATGTGCAGCTCAACCTTAAAAAGCCATAAAGCAAATGCTTGTTGGTTAAAGATCGAGCTCCCGCTCATAAGAATTCAGACAGCCGCAGTGTCTGTGGCGCTACCTTGCTCAGAATCGTCTGTTCCATTTCCAATCTTGACAGCTAATCACGTTTGTTTATGTCCAAAAGCAAGATTCACCCCCGTCCAATCACGTAGCGGGATGACAATGAATCTAGCCAATTATAACGCTGATTAATTGGAAAGATTGGATAACGTTCCATGTACATGACGCTAACGTCCCCAGCTTGCCTTGTAACGGTTTGCTGTCATCGCACTTAAGCTGACAGTGAGAGAACATTCACTTCAATGGTAAGTAACCATTAAAATGCGTTTCCTTCTTAAATAGGCATATACAGTTTATTTAATACCTTCACACAAAGTTTTCTGATAATTTTGCCAGGTATTACATTGTTATATGGCCATAGCATCATAGCTATTAATCGCTAATGCTAACTGTAGCGGTAGGATAGCTGATATGATGTGTAAACTAACTGACGTGAACATTACTATTGATAAATGTAACGTATCAAATATTAATATAAATAGAAAAAGCCATGTAACTACTATGTTATTACTATTCTTAGCTAACCACCTGCACCTGGGTAAATTGCAATCTGTAGCTAAATTAACTACTGTATTATGGCTAGTTTGTGCCATGTAAACAAAGTAACGTTATGGTCTACATATTATACTCTCAATATTACTATGAATAGAGAAACAATATGTAACTAACTTGCTATGACATAGCCTACTCTATGCTAATCATATAGGTACATTGCTACCCATTTAAAAGTAACTTGATGGATTTGATAATGCAGCTGTCATTGTAGGTGTGCGTTTGTGCTGTAGTGTCACAGTGTATTGTCCAAAGGATGCTCATTGTATATTGTTGTCCATATTCATGTTGCCTTTAGATGAGCAATAAGCCTAAATGGGGGAAGGAGAGTGGATGGCAAGGTTGAGGGCTCTAGGGGTTTGGCCTTCTGGAGGCCACAGACCAGCCCCTAAGCAGTGGAAGTGGCATGACCTTTATCAGAAGGTAAAATATAGCAATATACAATGATAACTTCAAAAATATACCATACAATAGTGCAGGTACTATAAATAAAACAAATTACTCTATACAAAAAACATCCCCATCCAAGACCAGAGGTGGATTTCTAACACCATTTTCCACTCTGGCAAACTGCGGCAAGATTTGAAGCTGTGGTATGAACCCCTTGTCCCAGCACTCATATACCACCAGACACCAGATCTCTTTTTCACCCATCGGCTGATGGTGTGGGTGCCCTACCACCAGTGGAAGGTGAGGGTAAACTGCCCTGAGTATGGGAAGCAGCTGACGGGCTACGGTGTCCACAAGAGGGCTCAGAAGGTCCTGGACATCGACAGGTATTACCTGATGGTGACAGAGACACTCTGTCAAGTGCACTGTGTGTTCTCTGAACTACTTGTCAACCTCTCAGACTGTCTGGAACCAGCTGGAACTGCCGCGCCAGAAAATGTTCCGCTGATCCTGACCCACCAGTGAGTACATCTGTTTTGAAAAAATGTGTTGCCAGTAGTGTGTGTAATAAAGTGATCAACAGATTTCCACTGTCACATTCAACTGTCACATCACTGGCCGAGTGTGAAAGCTTTTACATGACTTCTATTAATATGTTACTTATCAGAGCTACATGTGATTTTCAGTTATGCCTGTGACATCTGTGTCATTCGCCTGCTGCGTGACCAGACTCTGGGCAACAGTCCAGCACGTCTGGTAAAACAGCTCAGGGAAAACCATGGGAAGGAATGGCTGAACAGGTTGGCACACAATCTTGGGGAGTGTGCTGACTTTGTTGATTGACCAAGCCTCTTCCCAGTGGTGTGCCAGGAGCCCCCAGAACCCATTGATGACCCAGATTTTTTTTAACATCACAATTGACAAATTTCAGTTCACAAAGAAGCTGGCTGGCCACCGCAGGGGGACTGGTCTCTGGGTCACCTCTATTGGAAACGAGATTGGCAAGATCGTGACCGTGCAGTAGGTGCCAGGACTGGACAGGATGGTGGCAGGGGTGTTGGAGCGTTACCGCCAGTCAGCTATTGCACCCCCACTGCTGCTGTATGTGGACTGTTAGTGACGGGTCCAGCAAGCTGCAGACAAGGTTTTGGCGAGTGGCCAGACCTCCACATATGGCTGGACATCTGGCACTTCATTTAAAGGCTGGCCGTCGGGTGTACCACTGACGCTCATTCCCTTACCCCACCTTCATGAGCTGTCTCTCTGCCTGGGATGCAGGGGACCTCTCTCTGTTGCGGTGGGCAAAGACAGAGCAGCTCAGGCAGGAGGGTGTGCCAGCCATGACTGATCGTGTGGTGGATGGATCTGGCGTGTGCAGCAACGCCACGTCAAGTGCATCCAGGACCTGCCTGGTATATATAGACGGGCACTATCAAAAAGTGGGTGTTGTCCTGACCAAGTATTGCTGTGCCAGAGGGTCTATGTCTCTAGAATCATTTCATTGCCACCTGAAAATGTTCATTCTGTCTAAATAGTATGTGTTTCATGATTGTACTTTTGTTTATGAATGATAAATAAACGTCCCCTGTGCTGGAATTTGTAATCAAAAACATGACCTTTCCCATTTTGACAAACTGTTTTGAACACTCTAGGTATTTCAGTGAAGTCTTTGGTCTTGGACAGTTACCTTGCAATCTAAAACTGTATATCCTATTGTCTCTGGACCAATAGTTGGCAGTTGGAGGAGTAATGGCTCTTTTCAGTGAATATGCAAAAGAAGATGTTCACAAATTCAGCCCAGGTAAATGCTCAGCCCATATTCACACAGACCTAATCCTAGTCACTTAATACTGGTTACAATATTCTAAAATCAACAATGCCTGAGAAAAATGGGAAAGAGTGATACAAAAGTATTGGCTTTTGCCTTGCGAAAGTGTTGTTCCTATAACATTAACAAGCATACCGTTAGTTACGGTCCCTGTGTGTGTCACAAAGTGGAGATCACTTACTTGCAGGTAGTGTGGCCGAGTGGTCTAAGGCGCTGGATTTAGGCTCCAGTCTCTCTGGAGGCGTGGGTTCAAATCCCACCACTGCCATTGGCAAATGTTACATAGCTGGAAGGCAACCAATGTGATGACTCTGAGTTGTATCATATAAAGTTAACTCATATGACATAGCTAAAAAAAGTCATATGAGGCAAATTGGTAGACTCCTTATAGACTCTGCTGTTTATATCTGCATTTCCCTGCTTTTAATGACCACCCAATCATGAGTGTTCAATATAAAATACTCATTCATTGCCAAAATTGTCGGTAACTGTGACGGGGCGCATGTCGGCCGTCACGGTAGCGATACGCTAACTATACCATCCAAAGCCTGAAACTGCAGGTATATGTTTTATGTCTGTATATGTTTAACG
>CM057259.1:1090438-1106164 GCA_029931835.1 Etheostoma nigrum
GCAATGTTTGTGAATGCAACTTTCAGGATCATAATGTTTCCCATACGCTCTATAGTGAAAAAGCAGCTTTAAAAACTGATTTCTTTCTTCCTGAGCAGCCTGAACTCCTGGATTACACCTTCTTTGAATGTGGTGTTCACTTCTCCATGACAGGGCTTTAAATACCGGACTTTTTCTGGTTGTCCCGGTGATTACAAGACTTCAGGAAGTTACTGCGCCTTGCAAAGAATAAAAGTCCTGCACATAAGCTCCTGTCAGTGTATGTATATATGTTGTTAACCTTTATGTTCCGGGGTTGAAAATTGTTCAAAATGGGCATGTTCGGTGTCTTTACAATGGCTTAATAGAATTGGTCTTGTGCTTCCTGCAGGCAGAATGAACATGTATTTCTTCTTCTGACTACACAAAAACACACAGTTCTCAGTCAACCTCTCTTTGCATTGGCTACTTTGGAAATTTAAATAAACCACGTGGACCCTGTGCTGTAGGAAGAAGGCAGCATCATCAGTTATCAGTCCTCTCCAGGACTTCCTAACCCCTACGCAGACCATCTTCCTAGTCCGTTTCCTACAAGATAACAGGCGGTTGCTGTTCCTGGCTCGTCCGCACACCAGCGGCCCAGGGAGATGCTGCCTACTTGGCACACTGGTCTGGTGTCTGCGCTGGCTGGCTGTACATGGGAGAGAACAGAGAACAATAGATGGGAGGGGAAAAACAACATTATCAACATGCCGGTTCCCAAGGAGGGCGTGGTGACAGGAGACGGCTTTGAGTCACCCTCTCCCACTCAGCCGCAGGGAGGCTTCTAGTCCAGCAGAATCCATGAGGGCAGACAGAATATCCCAGAGCAAAGCAGATACTGTACAGCATACTGTACACCAACAGAGGGTTGTTTCCAGCTTCTGACCCCTGAACCATAATCTTTACACCATTTGGAAAACATAGTTCTAGTTGAGATGGTTCATATGATATTGGCACCAAAACAACCAAGGCCTACCATACACTGGAAGACATTGACAAGACTTCTATAAGAGTACAGTCTGACACCATCTCACATCTAATGTTAGAGACATAATGTGTCTGGGTCACACACAGCAAGACTACAACTAGATTTGGTTTGAATTTTTTTTATTAATAGATTTAATCTAGCTTATTAACTACCGCTAGCGTTAGCTGGTAACTTAAGGGGAAGTGGGCTGTAACTTAAGAAGGAGTTGGCTGTAACTTGAGGGGGAGTGGGCTGCAACTTAAGGGGAAGTATGAGGAAGTGGGCTGTAACTTAAGGGGGAGTTGGCTGTAACTTGAGGGGGAGTGGGCTGCAACTTAAGGGGAAGTAAGAGGAAGTGGGCTGTAACTTAAGGGGAAGTTGGCTGTAACTTAAGGGGAAGTTGACTGTAACTTAAGGGGAAGTTGGCTGTAACTTGAGGGGAAGTTGGCTGTAACTTAAGGGAAAGTTGGCTGTAACTTAAGGGGAAGTTGCTGTAACTTGAGGGGGAGTGGGCTGCAACTTAAGGGGAAGTAAGAGGAAGTGGGCTGTAACTTAAGGGGAAGTTGGCTGTAACCTAAGGGGAAGTTGGCTGTAACCTAAGGGGAAGTGGTCTGTAACTTAAGGGGAAGTTGGTGGCTGTAACTTAAGGGGAAGTGGGCTGTAACCTAAGGGGAAGTTGGCTGTAATTTGAGGGGGAGTGGGTTGTAACTTGAGGGGGAGTGGGTTGTAACATAAGGGGAAGTAAGAATAAGTGGGCTGTAACTTAAGGGGAAGTGGGCTGTAACTTAAGGGGAAGTTGTCTTTAACTTAAGGGGAAGTTGGCTGTAACTTAAGGGTGAGTGGGCTGTAACTTAAGGGGAAGTTGGCTGCAACTTAAGGGGAAGTTGGCTGCAACTTAAGGGGAAGTGGGCTGTAACTTAAAGGGAAGTTAGCTGCAACCTAAGGGGAAGTGGGCTGTAACTTAAAGGGAAGTTGGCTGTAACTTAAAGGGAAGTGGGCTGTAACTTAAGGGGAAGTGGGCTGTAACTTAAGGGGAAGTGGGCTGTAACTTAAGGGAAAGTGGGCTGTAACTTAAGGGGAAGTTGGCTGTAACTTAAGGGGAAGTGGGCTGTAACTAAAGGGGAAGTGGGCTGTAACTTAAAGGGGACGTGGGCTGTAACTTAAGGGGAAGTTGGCTGTAACTTAAAGGGAAGTGGGCTGTAACTTAAGGGGAAGTGGGCTGTAACTAAAGGGGAAGTGGGCTGTAACTAAAGGGGACGTGGGCTGTAACTTAAGGGGGAGTAGGCTGTGACTTAAGGGGAAGTTGGCTGTAACTTAAGGGGAAGTTGGCTGTAACTTAAGGGGAAGTGGGCTGTAACTAAAGGGGAAGTTGGCTGTAACTTAAGGGGAAGTGGGCTGTAACCTAAGGGGAAGTGGGCTGTAACTAAAGGGGGATATGGGCTGTAACTTAAGGGGAAGTTTGCTGTAACTTGTGGGGGAGTAGGCTGTAACTTAAGGGGAAGTGGGCTGTAACTTAAGGGGAAGTGGGCTGTAACTTAAGGGGAAGTTGGCTGTAACTTAAGGGGAAGTGGGCTGTAACTTGTGGGGGATGTAGGCTGTAACTTAAGGGGAAGTTGGCTGTAACTTAAGGGGAAGTGGGCTGTAACTTGTGGGGGAGTAGGCTGTAACTTAAGGGGAAGTGGGCTGTAACTTAAGGGGAAGTTGGCTGTAACTTAAAGGGAAGTGGGCTGTAACTTAAGGGGAAGTGGGCTGTAACTAAAGGGGAAGTGGGCTGTAACTAAAGGGGACGTGGGCTGTAACTTAAGGGGGAGTAGGCTGTAACTTAAGGGAAGTGGGCTGTAACTTAAGGGGAAGTGGGCTGTAACTTAAGGGGAAGTTGGCTGTAACTTAAGGGGGAGTGGTCTGTAACTTAAGGGGAAGTGTCCTCCGCTACATTTCAGAGAGAAACATTGGACTTTTGACTCCACTACGTTGAAAATAGTTGGCAATATGTATGATTTGTAGTTTTTATGATGCCACAGAGGAGGAAAACCTTGCTAAGGCTAACAGCTGCAAAGCATTTCTCCATGATTCTCTTCAAACCTGTTGGGAATGAAATGTGCAACTCCCGTTCCTGACCTGGCTCGAGGACCCTCGAAGGTCCCAGGCAGCGGGTCTTGTGTTTGGCATGTGGAAGTTTCCTTCAGTGGGGGGGGGGTGCTTCATCACTGCCTAACGCTGCAGATAAAGAGCTGCTCGCCTTCACCTCTGCTGCAACCCCGCACTCCCTCCCTCTACCCAGCATGCCACTCTGCACTCGCAGGTGTCCATTAATCAGGGCTGCGGCTGGTACCGTCATGGACCTTCACTGGCCTCCTCCTACTCCTCATTCCTATCCTCCCTTCAGCTTTCGCTCCTTTACTTTCTCAGCACTCTTTTCATCTGCCTCATCACTTTGGGTGAACTCCCCTCCCGTCTCAGGTTTTAGGAAAACAGGACACGGCTGCTGCTCCATTAGCAAAGAAGTGTGTGCGTGTGTGTATGCGTGTGTGTGTGTGTGTGTGTGTGTGTGTGTAAAAATTAAACATGCCTACACACCGAACCTCTTTTAATTCTAACACACAAAAAACAACACTTCTTCTTGTATTTTTACCTCATTAATGGATTGAATCATTGGTTACCAGACAGAAAGAAGACATATAACATAGATTAATTATGATTATTAATTGAAATCCCCAGTATATATACTTCAGTGTCTCCATAGAGGCTGTTCCCATGAACCCCATTTGTACATATAGATATGAAAAGTCATAACACAGGGCTTTCAAGGAGCATTACAAAAAATATAAAAAAATACTAAATGTGCGATTAACTGCGAGTTCACTATGGACAATCCTGGGATTAATGATAATAGATAATTGATTGATATCCAGAATATATGTAAGCCTATGTATTACAATATTGCACATATAACTGCTAATTACACAGCTATAATGGTTTTAGAGACTCCCCTGAGACTGTCGTACGCACATATTATCTCAGTGTGTGTGTGTGTGTGTGTGTGTGTGTGTGTGTGTGTAATGGGGGGCTCTCTAACATTGAACTTTTACCATCAGCACACCCCAGCTTGTATAAACACACATACCAGTCTGGTCTCCAAGGACAGGGAGTGTGTTGTTTGTGGATACTGTGTGTGTGTGTGTGTGTGTGTGTGTGTGTGTGGTCATTTCCATGTGGCCGTTAGATTTACGGTGTCTCGTACCCCTCTTCACTTTACCCCCCCCCCCCCCCGTTCTTTCTCTCCTCCCTTTCACTTGTCTCTCTTTTATTCCCACCGAGTGTTTCAACATTCACAGCTCCTCACCTCCCTTCGCTGGAGCGCACAATGTAAAGCAAAGACCCCCCCCCCCCAGTCCCAAAGAGACCTGAATTACCTCCCTCAATGGGACAACGCTGGGGGAGAGGGGGCTGAAGCCCTAAAAGGCCCTGGCTGCAGCAGGGGTCTGCGGTGAGGCAGTAGCCCATTCTTGCGTGGGCGCACGTGGGGGCCAGAGGGGCCAGAGGGGCCTTTGTGTGGCCTGTCACCCAGCTAACGGAGCGACAGCTACATTTATTTATTTACTCTCGCCGTGCGTGTTCACGCTCAGACGCACATCCATCCAGGGGATAACGAGGCTGGATAGCTGGTACTCACACACACACACACACACACACATACGGCATATGTGTGAGATTTTAGGCCTTTATTTGATAGGACGTAAGACATGAAAAGGAGCGAGAGAGGGGGAACGATGTGTGGCAGAGGGTTGGAGTTGAACCTGTGGCCGCTGCATCAAGGGCCACACGCTCTACCAGGTGAGCTACCCGGGCGGCGCGTGTACTTTTTCGGGTTGAATGACACCAAATGACTCCTCTAATATAAATAGTACTTACTCAGGCTAGAGCAGTAAAAGTGTCCCCCCCTCTGTCCCTTTTTCTCTAAATCCTGATCCTCTCCATGAGTCTGTGTGGGGCCTGTCCCCCGGGGGGGCATTTATTTACAACATGGCAGTCAGGATTCAACCAGTCTCAACCCTAGGGAGGTCAGGGAGACAGAGAGCCCCCTCTGACCTCCTCTGGACCTCCACTTAGTCTCAGTGAATACAAGCTAAACACGGTCACGCTCCACAGGTTCACTATAGGACTCTACGTTTGGCAAATGGTCTTTTCCTCGTGAGACCTTCAGGCTCTCTGCGTCTACGGAGGCTGATTTGTGTCAAAAATGGAAGTTACTTCATTATGACTGCACAAGGATTGCAACTTGTTTCTAATTACGGAACGGGAATCAGAGGTTAGCCCACGATATACGTAGTCTCGCATTGTCCAGACCCCTGAGTTTTGCCCAAAGGACAAATGACGTCCTCAAATGTCTTGTTTGTCCACAACTCAAAAGATTTTCAGTTTACTGTCACAGAGGAGAGAAGAAACTACAAAAATTAATTGCAATTGTGCAGCTTGTATTTACCTTCACAAAAGGGCTCATTTTGCTGCTGACAGACTCAGATTAATATTCTAAGTGTCTGATAACATTACGGAAAGGATTTCTAAGGAGGCCGACCTTTCTGTTAAAGATTAAGATCCTTTTTTTAAACATAAAAACATCCGCAAAATTGCGTTCTCTAAAGCCACCAGACTCCATGTAAATAAACAGTGATTTTAGCATCGTAAAATAGACTTTATTCAAAGTCGACAGAAACCAAATAAAACTTTGAAAAGCTGTTTTGGCTCGTCTTTCCACTTTCCAAACATCACAACTCTAGTTTTGGTTGAAAGAAACACACAGTTTACCGATTTACATGTGAAAATATGTTGGCTCTATACACACTAAAAGTATTGCTTTTTTAAATGGAGTCTGGTGGGATTAGCGCTAACGACTTCAGAGCTGTTTCTGGTTAAACAGAAAGGTCTCAAACAGGTTTTAAAGGTCTATCTCTGAAAGGATCTTTTCCTTAATGTTGTCTAAAACACAAATAATGTAAGACATAAAAACACTAATTGACAGACAGGAAAAAAATTGCACTTGGTGTATGATGATTGTAAAATTATTGCGGGAAGATAAAGGCAAGTTAATGGTGTTCTGGGGTCTGGGGTGGCAGATGGGGGATAGAGGCAGTGGGCAGACAGAGGTCGTAACGTTCAGGGTCACGAGAGGATTTTTCACAGTATGGGAATGCTTGCGTATTTAAAAACATATTACATACACCCAAAACACCATAGCACAAAGCTTTTATTTTGAAAAGTTGAAGCCAGGTGGGAGGCTCCAGGCTGCAGCCGTACAGCCGTATTTTTAAAACTTTTTGATTTACAGCGACCCAAATTGGCCCAAGAGTGCACTGGCTGGTTGAGTAGGAAGGGATGATGGAAGAGGGGATGAAGGAGTGAGGTAGGGGGGGAGGTATCGATGGGAAAGGGAGGGTGGGTCATGAAGACAACCAGCACTGAGCGCCTTCTCAGATCTGATTGGTAGTCTTGCTCTGCCAGACCTGCCTCTGATCCAGGATGAGAGATGTTCTGGTTTATCTGCGTTTCTTTAAACCAATCACAATCGTCTTGGGCGGGGCTAAGCCGGACAGAGCCACGGTGCCGCTGCAAAATAGCCTTGTTTTTGTCAAAAACAAGGCTATTCCTATTTTTTGTCACTTTTTTGACGTTTTTGTTAATTAAAAATTTTTTTTGTACTTTATTTGAACATTTGTCACTTTTATCAATGTTCATTTGTCATAAATCTGATATTGAACGGTTTTGAAAACGGGTCAAATTTGACCCGAGGACAACAGGATGGTTAAAGAGATGCCAAAAAAAAACCAGAGCAGGTTTTTCCCCCATCCCAGAGTGCAGTGTGGACTCACCAGACCCTCCTCCGCAGCGCTGTTGCGTCAGTACAGCTGGGGTGAGCGGGGGTCACACCCAACAAGATGCCCCACCTGGGGGAGGGAGGGTGAGAGAGAGACCATGACTACATGATTGGTTGAAGGCGTTCTCGCCAAAACAAATGCTGGCAGATACGGGGGGTCAGAAAGTCGGGGGGGTCGATCTTTGGTAACAACACCCTATCTTCCCCGGATATGACGTGACATGAAGGGAAAATCCACCCAGATCCACATATTTTACAGTTTTATCTTGTGTTTGTTGCTAACATACCAGGATTCAACTGCAGCTGCAGAAAATACTGGTTCAGGGTCTCTAGTGGTCTTCAACAGGGGGTCCAGGACCCCTAGCCGGTCCTCAGAGTCACTCCAAATCATTGTTTGAAAAACTAAAACATGAATCCAACATATTATTAGCAAATCTACTGTAAATCCTCCTGTGTGTGAAAGTCCCCACTGACAATAGGCTCACTGAGGTAAGGGGGTCACCAAGGTCCATTAAGGATTCCCTGTGCCCCATGTATGTTTAACATTAGAACTTGGTTAATAAAATCATGGCCACATTTATTCATTTAATAGCTTAGCTAAAGGTATGTATAAAGGCTTTATTGTGCCCCAGTTTAATTTGATACAATATAAGTAGTATGGGGTCCCTGCTCTGTCTCTCTTTAAGTTAAGGGGTCCTTGGTTTAAGACCCCGGCTCTAAGGTAGTCTGAGGGAAAAGCCCTCCTCAAGTAAATCTGACATGCTGTAGAGTGAGCGTCTAAATCTAAGGGGCCCTCTCAGCGGAGGACTCTGACAGACCTCCTCTCTCAGTAACAGTGTTTCTGGCAGCAGGCGGGGGGGGGGGGGCTGACGAACGACAAATGAAGGTGTGTGTGTGTGTGTGTGTGTGTGTGTGTGTGTGCTTGTGCTTTACGGGGACAGGACAAGCTCGGCTCTACCAGCCTCCACTTGACCTTATCTGCTCACTACTGACACCTTCCTGATGCTGCATTCAAATGCTGCGGGAATTATGGCCGCCGCTCCGGAGAACATCCTGAAGGGTGTGCGGGAAATGTGAATATGAATATTTCCGTAGGTGCCTTGAGTTATGTCAGATTACATGGACTTGCTTCTTGCTGCCTTAAATCTTGCTAGTGTGGGTGTCCATGAATTGTTGACTAATGGGAGAAAATGCCCCGTTTTCCTACTGTCCTGCGAGGTTGGTTGTGTTGATCCTGAGGTTTAGTACTTTTCATTTAAATCTGCGAAACATCTTGCATATGTACGGCACATGTACACATTGACCTGCACCTTTAGTTTTTCTGGGTATGAATATAAAATTTAAAATATTTGGTTGTCTTTGCTCGACACTTTTGTCGCTTTCCTGACGTTTTTGTCACTTGTTACGATGTTTTTATCATATTTTTCAGCGCTTTTTGACATTTTTGTTGCTTTTTCCCACATTTTTTAAGCTTTTTCCGACATTCATTTTATTTATTTTAACATTCTTTTATCCTTTTTGCTATAAAATGGAATTAAACCAAATGTAATCAAAGTAGTGAACTGATCACTTGCTACTTGTTACAAGAGTTGTAGGAAACCATTCCTCGTAATTTTTTTTATTTTTGACAATTTGGTTGAAAGAAACCCAAATCTCTGATATGGAAACTTTTTGAAAATGGGCCAAATTTGAGGGTTAAGTTACTTTATTTGTTGCGTGGTACCACCAGGCTTAAGCCATTAGGAAGTATTTTTTAGATGTTTTTTAAAACTACTGTTCAGTGTGAAACTACACCTAGTCATATTTTCAGATCTCAGCTTTTAGCACCGACTTAAAGGTCGACTACCATGTTTTTCAACCCTATTGTTCTATGTTTTTGTGTGTAAGTACAACACATGGTCCTCTGAGGAAATATTACATACTGTATGTGCACTTAATAAAGGCTACGTGGAAGTTCATGTGTCACCCCACATGTATAGTATGTTGAAAATCCAGTGACCAGGGGATGCACTGTAGTGGGTGGAGGTCAGACAGCGAGGGTGGTGTTGTGGGGGGGTAAGCCCATTGTTTTCTGGCGAGGATTGTTCACAGGGCTCTCCAAATGGGCCGCGGCCCTGGGTGCGGTGCTTCCAACGTTATTGTGTGCAGCATCCTGTCTTGGTCGCTATAAATAAAGAAACACAAGAAGATGTGGCTGAAGCTTACAGCTGTCCGAGCAACAGGAAGTCCAGGAGCGGAGGTCGGCATAGCTCGGAAAAAAAAGGCCCTAATTATAAATTAAAGCTGCACCAATCAGTCAACGGGGAATGTGAAATATGAAATGGAGACCCAGAATTTTCATCCTTTATTTATTAAAGTTTATTAAAACACCTATTGCAGCTCATTGGTCGATGCTACCAATATAGCAGCGTGTTGTACCTAATACTCATGTCTTTCCTTCCCTAGGCGTCCTATTCCACATCTCAGAGGTCCAGGCTGACCCTACTGGGACCAAGGATGACAATACTACGACAGCTGTTAACCCAAGCGCAGATCTTGGTAGCACATCTGGAGCACCATCAACTACTGGTTCTGGTAATACAGCCATACCTAACCAGGCACCACCAACTACCCCGAAACCAACTCCTGCAGTCACCACGCCTGCTAACACCTCGCCATCGTCTTCACCTAACCCTACAGACAAGTCAATCTCCACTCAAACACAAGCATCCACTGTCCCTAGCACCACCCCAGCACCTTCCACTACCATCTCTGCTGCCCCCCCTAGTGGGAGTAATGGTGCCACTCCTCCTCCTACTACTACCCCCAGCCAACCAAAGACCACGCTCCCAGCTGCAACGTCTGGAAAAGCTACAACAGCTGACAGCGGCGGCGGTTCATCGGTATCCTCCAACACTGGCGTGCTGCAGACATCTAGTCCCCCCACAACCTCTGGGACTCCAGCGCCTGTCACACTGCCTGGCAATGTGAAGACAACCAAGACCGTGACGGATGCCCCTACATCTCAGACAAAGATCACGACTCACACCGCCATCACCACGAGCCAAGGCAGCAATGGAGGTAAGTCCCCCTGTAGTCTCGCTTTGACAGACCCTCCTCCACCGGCTGTGGAGGAGGGTCTGGCTAGTCCTGGATATAGACTAGTTAACCTGGGAATCCGCTGTTAACCAACATGAAATCAACACCCCTGATGGCAATGACGAGATGCATATATGCTGTATACATAATAATAATGAATGTGCTTCCCTATCAGGGATCAGGGACTAGATCTTTACTGTTGTCATGTTGTTTGGGGGTAAAGGAGCAGGAGCAGGCGCCGGACAGACGTCACCCAGGGCCACAGAGCCAGCTGGTAACACAGGGACCAGCAGCACCCCACCCACCCTGACCACGGCAGGACCTCCTGCAGCAGAGACCACCAACGTTGGAACCACGTCACCACCGCAAACCACCACCACCACCTTTATGACCACCACCACCACCACCACCGCCACCGCCGCAGCTCAGCCAAAGACCTTTTTGGTAAGACATACAAAGTGGAGCAGATGAATCCGTGCATCATTCGTTGTTTTTTTCAAAATAAAAGCATGACATTTGAGCACAACACCATTTAATTTCACTACTGAAGGAACGATACCCGGCTTTAGATAGAGGTGTCGTGTTGCTTTCACTTCACTTTTTTGACATTTTCCAGAAATGCTTTGGACTGACGTACTTCTTTTCTGACTTTTTATCCGCAGTATTCTCTAAACAACGGACCCGAGGTAAGATCTCAGCTACATAACTCTGGTACAAACATCAGATTGTGATAATAAAAACAGTTCCTGCTCTGACTCCCATCACGCCTCTGCTATTGTCCTGTCCACGGGAGGCGGGCCTACGCCCTTCCACTCCTTTCTTCACTGACATTTACTCCACTAAGTTATTTCAGTGGAAAGATGGAGAATAAATGTGCAACATCCTGCAGGAAAAATAACAACAATGAGACTTTTTTGCTTCATAAATTGTACCATCAGGCATTTAGCATCTGTGATTTGGCTATTATTAGAGCTGCCTTATATCGCAGAAGACACCCAGACATCCTGGTACTAGCTTCAATTTAGGAAATGGGCTTTTTCTCAAGTTTTTGTCGTGTTTGTGTTGTTTTTTTCAAGTTTTATGACGTTTTTCTTGCCTTTTTCAGAGTTTTTGATGCTTTTTCTGACATTTGTCGCCTCGTCATGTCCTGTAACACCCCCCCCCCCACACACACACACACACACCTAAAGTTACACCCTTGGGTCCGGGTATTAAATCTTGTGACACCATTTCTATTGCAGATGAAACGCCACACTCTGCTCATAAAACTGAGCATATCTCAAAAAAAGTTCAAGTAACTTATTTAGAAAACATTTTGATCAATATGCTAAAGCTTTGATAGAAACTTTGGATGGATTGGTTTATTGACTTTCATAACCTTTTAGCTTTGTTAGATTGTTATGGATATGAAGCATCTGACAATACAGCAAGAAGTGACATCACAATAAGCAATAGAAACAATGTAGGCAATGGCGGACCATTTCCTATTGCAGAGTTCAAAGAGTTCAACTGGAGATATAGAGAAAAAATCTCATTTTGAGTTAAAACGTGAAGAGACAAAAATGTCAAGACGAATGAAAAAAAAATACTTCCCAGCACTAGATAGAGGTTCTGGGACAGCTTGCTATAAACAAAATAAAAAGAAAAAAGATTCCAGTCCCTGGGTGGAAAAATGTCTTAGTGGGAACCCTTCCTGCCTTTCACTAGTTTCCTTCGTTCCCACACCTCGTCGGTATGTACCTCTCTCTCTCTCTCTCTCTCTCTCTCTGGCTGCCTATGCAGCTGTGCTGTTCCATAACACACCCATCCCAGCATAGGAAGATATGGCACACACACACACACACACACACACACACTCATGACAGCATGGCAGAGGCAGCTCACACTCCAAAAAGCACAGATGATGTAGAGATGATACGGATGTGTCCTCTTACCTCCAGAAAGAGGAGGAGAAAGACCTGGCGGAGGTGTGCAAGCGCCTGCTGGTGAATTTGCAGGATGGGAACTGCACCCTGAAATGGCAGCACCACGACAGCAAGATCCAGTTTGACTACGTGGAGATAAATGGCAAAGGTAAAGCCCCGTCCTCCTTTTATAAGCACCACAGTTGCCAGGTTAGAGGAAAGCTAAAGGGAACTTTCTATCGTTAACACATACATTTCCATTCATCCTGCAGTGAAAACCAGCCTCGCGAGCCAGTATTATGAAGAAATCACCAAGGTAAGACTTGATACATGGATGGTCTCAGCTCCACATCCCCCCTCTCTTTTTTCTGCACTACATTTTATATTTTTATATTTTGTGTTGACACTGTAAAGGTTTTGCTTCAGTCTCGTTGCACAGGTACTGCACGTGTGTATCATGACAATAGAGGCTTTCCATGTTCTGTGTTTTAAAGGATGGGAGTACTTCTCCCATGTGATCTGGTTTTCTTCTCTACTTCCAGAAACCAACAGATAACAAAACCCTGATTGCCATCCTGGCTTCCTGCGGAGCTCTGCTGATTATGATCGTCATCCTGGCTGTGTGTGCGTCGCACCACCGCAAGCCGTACAACGAGAACCAGGCAGGTGGAGACCGGAGACTGGATACAACAAGCTGACGTAGCAGCAGTGATGTTGTAAAGTCTCCACATCGCCATTTTGTATTTTTAAAAACAGAAAGGAACGTATATGGTGGAGAGGTCAGAGCTGGGGTAGTCTCGCTTTGCCAGACCTTCCTCCACAGGGGGAGGGGGGGTCTGGGACGGGCAAGCAACATGCTCTGGTGTATTGGCATGACTTTAAACCAATCACAATCGTCTTGGGCACCCACCCAAAATCAGTGCACAGCTATGTGAATGTCAACAGTGCCAGGGTTAGCATTGCTAAGCTCTGTCCTGACTGACAGGTCGCCGTGACAGCAACTTGTCAATCACAAGGTAGCCACGCCCTAATGAATCCCCTGCTTTACCATCTGTTTTAAAAAAAATGGGGATAGCACTGTAGGTAAGAAATCAAGGGAGAAATAGGGTTATTTTCTCACAGGCCTCTATTGAGCTGCTTCCTGGAGCAGTGCAGGCGCCCTCTGCTGACCATTGGATAGAATGCATCTCTGTGGCCAGGTTAGCTCAGTTGGTAGATTAGGCGCACTCTATATACTGTGTGTAGGTTCGACTCTGACTGTCTTCATCTATCCAATGGAAAATAAAGGCCTAAAAAAATAGGGCTGACAAAATAATCTTATTATTAAAAGCTCTAAGGCATTTCTGCATTGGATTCACCTTTTAGGTGTA
This sequence comes from Etheostoma nigrum, assembly GCA_029931835.1. Lineage (NCBI taxonomy): Eukaryota > Metazoa > Chordata > Actinopteri > Perciformes > Percidae > Etheostoma > Etheostoma nigrum. The sequence goes on from CM057259.1 coordinate 1,103,651, forward strand.
TCTGGCGTAACATGCAATCAACCAATCAGTGTCATCTCCCATTCCCTTTAGCAGCCAATCAGAGTGTCATCTCCCATTCAATTTAACAGCCAGGTGCGTTTGTACCTTGGCACATTGCTATTATGATGGAAGATTTGCACCATCATGATTTTATTTGTAGTCTTCTGCATGTGTGTGTGTGTGCGCTGCTGTGCGTCCCTGTGTGTGTGTGTGTGTGTAACAAGCATAGTGTGCACGCACTGTGCACGAGCTAGTCAGACCCGGTTTTTGTTGGTCAATGATGTGATCACTTTCATTTTATATATACACAGTTTCTAGAGACAGTGTCCTTTTTTGTCTCCGCAGCAGCACCTGACGGAGGAGTTGCACACGGTGGAGAACGGTTACCACGACAACCCGACGCTGGAGGTGATGGAGGTGCAGCCGGAGATGCTGGAGAAGAAGACGGCGCTGAACGGCGAGTTCAACGACAGCTGGATCGTCCCCATCGACAACCTGCTGAAGGACGACATAGCCGGCGAGGAGGACACGCACCTGTAGAGACGGCCCGGGACGGAGGAGGAGGAGGACTAGAAGAAGAAGACCGCTGAACTTAGACTCCCAAGTTGGGAAGTTGGGACACCTTACATTACCCAGAGGTCGAAATCTCTGGGTAATGCACTACTCCACTCCTGACCCTGGGATTGGTGTCCCTGTACTTGGGGGTTGGGGGGGAGAAGACTCTCTGAATACCCCAGACTGGGTATATTTAATAATTTACCCACTTAGTCATATAACCCATATCCACATTACCAATGATTCGACAACAATCCCCCGGTTTGGTCTGAAAGGCCTATTAGGTCTTTTATTTATTCATTTTTTCCCCAAAATAAGATCAGAAAAAGTAATAAATACCCTTCATTGATCAGGGTTTAAGATGGTTTTATACTTTGTACGCTGTTTCCTGTGTGGCCACATTCAGTCAGGTCGGCAAGGGAAAATAGCCTTAATGAAATGACATTTTTGGAAATATAAAGAAAAATGACATTTTTCATTATGTTTGTACTTACCACTTGTGACCACAAGTGGCCGCTGTTCAGCAGAAGTTACATAGTCCTGCTTTAACACAAAGGAAAATTAGTTTAATCTTAGTCTTATACTTCTACATCCAAAATGACACTATTTTTTGAAAACCAATACCCCATAAACATTTCTCAGTCAGTCTCAGTCAAGCAGCAAGATTATTATTATTATTATTTTTTTTTTAAAGGGACCAGGATACATATAGCTACTAGTTATTTGACAGCAAATAAAATACAATATAATGCTGATGCAGATTCTCTGAAGTAGACACTGTAAATAGTTTTGTTCACTGTTGCTGCTGCTGGGGGGGGGGGGGGGTCATGTGATATGTTAAGATGGCCGACTTGATATTAAAACCCTCTCTGCAGAATCTGGGCACGTGTGTGATATATGTGTAATAACGGACTTCCTTTCCAACCCATTATAAAAGTCTCTCTCTATATATATGTAAGTGAATGCATCACCTCGGGCACGCCTATCCACCTTTTTATTTTGTGTGTGTGTGTGTGTGTGTGTCTACAGTTTCACTTTTTCTTCTAGCTGTGATATTGTCACCAAAGTACGTTTATTACCTGTATTTGATGTATTTATGGTTAGTTTGCTGCTGAAAGCCAGCAACAGGAGTCTGACACACTGGAAGCTGTAAAATGCCGATTGTTTTATCCGTTCAGATTTTTGCAAATAAAGGCCGTCTTTTTCCACTTTGGTTGTGTGGTTTCTCCTGCTCTGGTACGGGGGGGGGGGGGGCAGAAACACCACAGCAAAAAAGGAAGTAAAGAAAACCTGAACAAAATACAATCTTTATTCATTATGTACATTACATACAATGCAATACTACAAGGCTTTCTACACATTCACTGTATCCACAGTAGTACTCACTGAGCGGAGAGCACCAGCCTTAAAACTCCTGAGTCCCCCCCCCCCACCCCCAGGGGTGTGGACAAGGGCATGATGGACAGAAGAAAACTAAAAGAGAAAATCCATCCATATTTAACATAAATAGCTAAAAGAAAAGTAGTATTTGGCATTGTGTTTGTCTATTACAAGTATCATAAATAATCCCTCGCGTAGCCTTTTCTAAGATGGAGGCCTTCTTGTTTTCCTCTAGTGCCTCGTCTTTTTTTTGTTTTTCATCACAGATTTGTTTCCTCGGAGTCGGTTATCAGGGCAAAACATGGACAGACACGTAACACACATGGCAACAAAACACAAAAACAACTATTAGGAGTATATGTATATATATTAGGAGTACTATTGAGGAACAGGTTGTACGTTCCTCGACTGATCAATATGCGTAACAGCCAATCACAGACATCATTAGGTATTGGTAGTAGCATGCTGCGTGCTCATTGGCTCACTGACGCTGATGACATTTACTCCTTTAGGTGTTGAAATTGGATACATAGAGGCAAATATCTTCAAATGTATTATTGCATGTCGCTTTTTGGGCTG